>MU183715.1:0-40173 GCA_016904865.1 Pissodes strobi
TCCGTTATATATATATATGTGTGTATATAATTAACCTCCAAATACACACCTATATAACAGTTTTTTGAAAATGTTTCGCAATTGTTGTTATAGGTTTAAATAATATGATATTTATATCGTTATATTTTGTTTGACTATATGTATTATGTTATATATAATTTAATACAGCATTTTTCGTTTAAAAAATCTATAAAATAAGTGCATAAGTAATTATAAGGGTACGATTCAACCGGGGCTCGTATTTTTTATATTATTTAATTAGCAATCTAATTGCTAATATTGTTTATCATATATCATATTCTAAAATTAAATGTTTCCTTACAGACCAACAGACAAGGAGAATCTTTTGCAGAAGTATCTGGTTCTTTGATGGGAAAATTTGATTTAGATAGCTTTATTAGTCCACATAGTAGTTCTCAGGTAAGAGTTTTTTCTTTTCACCTAATATTACGGATTCATCAATCGGCCTGTCATAAATTCGGACACAAAACCTATTATTATTTTGTTTATTATGGTACATTTATTACTTAGGTACAAATTACGTTATAAAATGCTTTTTCTACACACATGTTAAAAATAGAACTCTTATCTACTAGCCTTAAAAATGTTACTTTAAAGCACTAGTGCCTTAAAATACCTACTTTAAGGCACTAGTGTTAAAACTAAAATGTCAATTTTTTCAAAAAAACGTCAAAAAACATTTCTATTTTATTTATTTACACTTATATTAATAGTACAATTTGAACAACTTGAAAAATGAATTCCTTCCTCTTCCCCTCTTCGTCAATTTTCCATCCGTAGTCGGCAATGCTAGGTAATTTTGGACAGTGTTCTAGATAATTTAGCCACACAAACTATGGAATCGTAAAGAGCCTTCAGTCGTGGGTAGTTTTGTAATGATTGCAGCAAACCTGTGTGTTTACCGACGTAATATTATGGTTTTTAGAATATAGTTTTACAAAAAAGTATGACTATTCTGGAACATGTTTTGCGAAAACTCATCCGTTCCAATGCTATCTAAGTGCTCGAAGAATTCTAAGTATATTTTTCAACATGTTTTTTACGGATCATGAAAACTCAAAAAAATCAGCTTTTCCTCCATTTTTAACTCATGCATGCTATATATCGAATTGTATTTCCCCTCCCAACTTTTAACCAAGTTTCTGTGGTAAGGAATTTTCTAAAATACACTAGCAAGATAAGCACATCTGTGTCGTTGCATTCTATTACACAACTAGTAAAACCAGACATTTTGATTTAACAATCTTGTGTCAGCTTCTTCATGGGTGCAAGTCAACAACTCACCACTGACTATACTAAAATTGGTTTTATATTCTAAATAATTGCTAAATCCTCCACTAGTAGCAAATTGTAGATTTGCTTTAGGATCAGAATGCTTGACACGTTGCGTTGAAACAAAAAATCTGTTAATTGCTTCTTATTGAAAGTGGAGTGAATAAACAAATTCCATTGTTGCGGAAGTGGAACTGAATTTGTTTATTAATGTCAGTTTTAATAAGAAGCAATTAACAGCTTTTTGTCTCAACAACTTGTCAAGCATTCTGATTCTATATAATAAATTGCTTGGTCCAAAGCCATAACGGTATCAATCATGTTCAGTTTTGTAGCAATCTGGTTACTTTTTTTCATGGTTGAGAATACTCTATCATATTCCGAAGCAACATAGGGCAAGCGCAAGAGGAGTAAATATCCGTATGTATTTACGTACAGATCATCTTGGTGAATTAGTTTGCTGAAGCCTGTCCATTGGGGTACCACTACTTTCTCTTCTTGTTCTAT
The DNA here is from genome assembly GCA_016904865.1 of Pissodes strobi. Taxonomy (NCBI): domain Eukaryota; kingdom Metazoa; phylum Arthropoda; class Insecta; order Coleoptera; family Curculionidae; genus Pissodes; species Pissodes strobi. Next base: position 1,801 of record MU183715.1, read on the forward strand.
TCTACATAAAATCCATGACACCTTGTAAGAAAACATGAAACATTCTTCACTATTCTTTTCTAAAACTCTTAATTTATTTATTATGTTTGGAGTAATTTTCTTGGTAATCTTGGAAATTTTATGTAGTTGATGAAAATTCGTGGGAATTTGAAGTTGCACATGATGCGCAACAATTTGAAAGGTTTTGATATTTCTTCGTTAGGTAAGTAAGTAAGTTTTTTGATTAAGGTCTTAGTTTTCGAGCAAATGGCGTGCAAACATAAGAAATGTAAAATTGTATTCATATTTTCGATGTGTTCGAACCGAGATATTTGCGTTTCAAAAATTATTATTCTCCAGTGCTGAGAGCGATTTTCCAAAATCGATAAAAAATACATTTGGTAAAAAACATAAATTAATTTTTATATGGAGTTATAATAGCTTATGTGCTGCACTATCTCTCCATGGCAAAAGTCACCATATTCCGATTTTTACGAATTTCAATCGGGGTTGAAAGACCGTCAAAAGGAACGTGCCCAGAAGATGTCATCGAAATTGTTTAGTTCTTAGACAGTTATCGTGTAAACGCAAAATCTGAAAAAATCGTACTTGTGACGTAATAACACGAAAACGGAAAATCTGATCGCCAAAAACAAATAACCGTCGGCAGCCCCCAAGTGTTGCCTAAAAATGTGCTATATCTCAAATTTCCACTCAAAGCCGTTTATCTTGTATGTAAGGTTTTGACACGTCCGCGTAACGCGTCCGCGTTCACCACCTTACACCCTGATACAAATAATTTGTAGCATGCAGCGACAAGAGTCTAGAGCACCTACTAACCTTTCGATGCAAAGGCTGCGAACATGCGTAGTGGCGAAACAAGAATAGCTATTATTATGGCTTTGCATCCTTCCGATCGCTTCGCGCGCTACGGGGTCGCAACCAACAGAAACATGCATATTTTCTTACTAAATTGAAGTTATTGCCGCCCCCGCCAGTGACAACAAAGTTTCTGCTCTGTTGTGGTGCCTGGGATTAAAAAAAACATAGAATCCTGTTCTTAATATTAGATTTGATAATTCTTCGTGTCTGCAAGCTCCCACAATCCCGATGATTGTAGCAACTTTCATTAACAGGTAAACATCATCGCGAGCTTCTGTCAAAAACTTGTTAATGTCATCTTGGGTTGAAATTTTAGATTTTTTTTTGGGCGGAAACCTATGCTTTTCTTTTTTAGGAAAGCGGTTGCTTTGAAGTATTTGCTCATATCAATGATTTTTAACTTTAATCGTAGTTTTTAGCATCGAAAACCTCAACCAGAGAGTTGATGTTAAACACGTTCTCGAAAGCTCGGATAAATAAACTAAAATTACCTGGTCCTCTTCACGATTGCTTATTTTCTTTTTTAAGGCTCTGGCACACAGAACGCGGTCTGTCGCGGCGGGCAGCTTTCGCGCGATCTTCGCAGCGGTAAAGCGATCTATAATGCCACACAGGCTGCGATATTTTCTTACTTTTTGTTCGGTCGTGCCTGTGTTCGCAATGTCTAGCTCTGACGAGGAGCAAATTCTTCTTCTCTTTGCGCTGCAAAAAAAGAAAAAGAAAATACGTTACTGGGTGCATCCCATCAATAAAAAGAGAGAACAATTTGGTGAATGCCACCGTCTCTGTATTGAACTACAGTCGCATGAAGACAGATTTTTTCAATATTTCCGCATGTTTTGAAGAATTACATGACATGTTAAAGCCAAATATTGCAAAGTGCACCAAATAATAATAAATATCAGTATTTTCCGACATGATGCATGAAACTAATCTCAAAAACGCGCGACAATCTGTGATTTTGTACAAGTGTATCGCTCGTCGTCGCGATCTAAAGTAGCCCGCCGCAATAGACCGCCTTCAGTGTGACTGCTATAATAAATTTCCGTGTAATATAAAATTATCGCTTTGTCGCTGCGGTCCAATATCGCTGCCCGCCGCGACAGACCGCGTTCTGTGTGCCAGAGCCTTTAGACACCACTGGTTGAATGTTTCATATTCTTTGAAGTATCGTTTTTCCTATTTTTTCTGGTAAAAACGATTTACATTCTTTGTAGCTTCAATGATCTCATCTGGGACCTCCTCTATTGAGGAACTCCATTTTTTGTGATATAACCTATAAAATTGACGAAAACACTCGGACTCAAATTGAACTTTAACACGAGTAATAGTTTGGGTTAGTCGTCATTTTTGACAATCAACGAAAATAACATCACTTAAGGTGGCTACACACACAACTGCAAGCTTGACCAGCATGCATGATCAATCTTTTTGTACAAGTATGCTGGAGCGTCTGGAGGAAAATTTTGCGCAAGCATTTGAATTGTGCAAGCCGCTTGATGATTGATTTGGTTTGAATCATGCAAGCTTGGACAAGCCGTGCTTGTGCAAGTGAAACGGAGCGTGTGTGCGTACGTGTCGACTTGTACATACAAGCAACAGTCGTGAATGAGCTCTTTCCACTCATAATGTCTAGCAATCTGAACAAGGCAAATCTAGAATTACTGGAAAACTTTATTCGTGCATAACAAAATCAGCCGTGTCTTTGGCGAATCAGATCATCAGAATATCATAATAGGGCGAAGAAGGCGTATCTTGTTTTTTTAATTAAAGGTGTTACAAGTGATAAAAGTTTCAGATAAGTTTCTTCACTCATTCTGAGATAGTTATTGCAATCACGCGGATGTATGTTTAATTCACTCAGTAAGTTAAAATTAGGAAGTACGTTTTTCTTTTCTTCTTGGTTGTAAGAAAAAGAGTGAACATTATTCGTGTGAAAGTACATTTTCAACGTCGGAATATTTCCGCACTCGGCTTACGCCTCATGCTGAAAACCTCCTTCTTTGAAAACTAGTAATTCATCACTTGTTATGTAATATCATATTTACTCCCTAGAGATTAAAAGATTTTTTTTTAGTCCACGAAACAATGCCTTAAGCTGACATTTTTATCCATCAAAAGCAAAAAATTATGTATGCACCTCTGGCATTACTAGATGTGTTACCCTAGGGCGACATACAAAGCCTCGTGTCAAGAGTTCTCGGGTTTGTAATATTATCACCCTCATATCATAATGGTATAGTTAATGCCCAACAGCTGTATCTATATACTATCAATATAATATATAATGATGTAGCTGGCGGGTCTTGACAATCAACCGATATTTGAAATCCCCAGGATATTTTAGCTTAATAAAAATATACAGGCTGCTGTAATCTTTAAATTGTGGCTTAGTATAGCCCAGCCATGAAAATAAGGCGCAGCTGCACCAGTAATGCTATTAGTTATATTTTTATTTTAATGGATTATATATTTAGCGGTTTACAGGGGTCCCACGATATTTCGAACGATTTTAAAGTAGAAAACGGACTTATATAATATATTTTATGTCATACCAGTACATTATTGTGTTTTTATACCTTAGATACCATTTACATAATGGATTACTTTATGCGCGTGCGGGCATAAAGTACACTTTATGGACTCAAATAATTGAATTGAATTCGTATTTTTTTAAATATTTACATATTTATTGTGAATGCAATAACGAACTAGTATGACATAAAAGTTTGTATGCACCACGGGTATTAATAGATGTGTACGCCCTCGGGCGACTTATAAACCCTCTGGCCAGAGGCCCTCGTGTTTGTAACATTGTCGCCCTCAGGGCATAAACATCTACTTAATACCCTTGGTACATAAATAACTATCATATCCAAGTAAGAGATAAGATAAGAGATAATTACTACGGCCTCAATTGGCGTATCTTCTAAAACTATAAGATTTTTATCGTCATCATTAGAAATTCGTAAATTATAACAATTTTATGTTGGGGCTTGGAACCTTCGGCAAAATGCACTAAAACGGAGTTTTATCCACAATACCGAAAAAATTTAATGTTTTCCCAATTTTTATTAAAATTGTTTCACCTAAATCTTCTCCAGCTACAGAAAAAGTACATTCTTTTGCCAGACAAAAGTGGCTGGATGTAGAAATCAAAAATTTGTACAGTAAACGAAGTATGTTTGATTTAGAGGCATACAGATTACAAACTATATAGAAAACTAACATTTAGATTAACAAATATTAAACAGGAAGAATGGTACGAGTTCCAGAGAAAAATGTTTTTTATTGATACAAAATACATCAAGAAAATGTCATCCATCAATAAGAAACTTAAAAAACTCAGGAAAATGGAACTTAAGTGTGATAGTCCCCAGGAAGTCGTAAACATTGTGGAAAACCTATCTTCTCAATCTTTTGATAAAGATGAATTAGATCTTTTAAATAAGGGTCTGAATTTTGCATTGCCTCCACCAAAGGTAAACTTGGTATTGTAGGTAATATAGAAAGTTCTATTCAACATCTTCCTGACTCTACTAAAGGATTTGTTAGAGAAGCATACAGGAATCAGATCTCAAAAAATGTAATTAATAATAATGTTAACTCTCGACCTGGAAAAGGAAAAAGTATAATCAAGAGATTAAATGAGAAAGATGTTTTCTATCTAAAAGCTGACAAAGGTAATAAGGTTGTTATATTAGACAAAAGCGAATATTTTCAACGAGTTGATAGTTTAATCCCATCCGGGCCCTATAACAAAATCTCAAGGAATCCATTATCTAAGATGGTAACATAAGTTAAAAACACTGCAACCGTATTTCTGATCCTATAATACCTATAAAATAACAGAATTCAGGAATACTAAATTCGATTTTATTCTCGTTTAATGTTAGCTAATTGTTCCTTAGTGTACCAATCCCACAGGCCACAGACCTTGCAATACCTTGGTGAATTACTTCAGATGAATAGTTTTGATAACGAAATCAAACAAGAATATTTAACTTTAACCAAACTTTGCATGGATCAAAATTATTTTCAATATAAAAATAACTATTACCAACAACTTGAAGTCACGGCAATGGGCAACTGTTTATCGCCGTTCTTAGCTAATCTTTTCATGAGTAAGTTTGAAAATGAAATCAGTCAGGAGTTCGAATATTTTATTTTCTAAGGGTGTATAGGTACGTGGATGACATTTTCGCGATTTTCGACACAAAAACCGCTAATATCGAAGATTTTGTAACCAAACTAAACAACTGTTCCCCCACCATTAAAATTACTTATGAAGTCGAGAACAATGGCCAACCACCATATTTGGATACTTTAGTGATTAGGAACGATAACACACTAGAATTTGATATTTATAGAAAAAGTACTGCCACTAACCGATATATTCCTAATGACTCCTTCCACTGCGACCAACACAAAATGGCCAGCTTTCATTTTTTAGTATACAGTATGGTTAATTTTCCTCTTAGCAGAGAAAGATTTAATAATGAAAAGGGGACAATTAAGAATATAGCGAAAGTTAATGGTTTCAATAATAACTTAATAAATAGATCAATTAATAGGCATTTGTTTAGAAAGACCATTCGTGATTCTACTTCTTTCGTTAATCAGGATGAAAATACAAAAAAAATTGAGCGAGTCTGCTAGTACTCGAGACACTGATGTGTAAACATATCCTATATCGACATCATCGACATGAAAATCCAAGGCCACCTTAGGCCGCGTGACGCCTGAATATAGGCAACCCCTTATTTGGAATTGGTTGCCTATATTCTGGCGTTAAAAAGACCACGCTTTACACTAACGGTTGCAGACAGCCTGCAAAACACATTCCCGTCACAGATACCGCCTAACGTGCCTTGTTTAATGTTTACATTTGTAGCGTTTGCATTAGAATGTAAGAATAGTAAGTACACTTCACGCATAGCAACGAACAAAAACGAACGCGAGCGAAACTGCGGGTAAAAGCTAAAAGTGTCCCATACTCTTGAAAATATCTGTACAAAATTTAATGATGATCGGTTGAGTACTTTATGCGTGACAGCGTAAGAAACAAACAAACAAATACATTCGCACTTATAATATTAGTTATTCGCATTTATAATATTAGTTAGGATTCTTTAATAATACTTACTGGCAGCTTCAATCGAAGTGGATTGAAATAAATTGCATGGATTGCACAAATTCGACACGAAAATCTAATGCCACCAGGAATAACATCAACCTATGGACACAGCTTATTCACTACCAGCTAGTCATCTTGGGGCGGCATCCTTTGATTTGGGAAAGTCAATAACCAAATTTTTTAAATTTTAGAAGAGGGCCATGATTCAATATTTTTTTAAACGTCTGGGCATCTGAATAATTAATATATGCTTTTTTATCGTCTAAAATCCGTTTAAAAACGAATTTAAATGGTAAAATTGTATACAAATCCGAAAATTCGGACGAATTTGTCGTGGATTTTGAAGCGAAAATTTATTTTAAATTCAACCGTCTATTAAAAATAAGCTGTGCTATGAACCCAAATACACTGCGAATGAAAATCTAATTCCGCAGCGGCCAGCTTTTTAGAAGCGCCATTTGAGTCGCTGCAATCGCGGCCGTCCTGGATTCGCTTGATCCTCAATGCGCACAGGTTATAAACATCGGTTTTCGGTTTACACATTCCGTCCCCACATTTCCTTCCGACCCATTTGCCGATATTTACCGCCGCGTAAGATGTTTACATATCAATATGTCTGGATAATCCTCAGTATACTAAAGGACTCCAAAAAGTTTTTAAGGAAGTAGGTTTAATCGTATACCAAACTCAATTTAACATTTAGAAATTATAAGGTGGTCCAAAGGACAAAATTGAAATAAAATATTAGAAAGAAGTGATATATGAAATTGGATGCATGGATTGTAACAAAAAATATGTTGAGCAAACTAGAAGATCTATACAAACGAGATTCAAGGAACACATAGCTGATTTAAAGTATGGTAGAATTGGTAGAAGAGAAAAATCAGGTGTTGTCGAGCATGCTTTTGATAATAATCATAGAATAACAATAAAAAAATTAAAATTAATTCATAATATAACTGATAGGAGATTATTAGACGCATATGGAAGTATGGAAATTATTAAATGTAAGAATAGTTTAAATAGAGATAGAGGGTCTATAGTCCATTGTATTGGTTGATCGAGCGTGACTAGTGGGATTCCAGGATTGGTTCCGCTTGATTAAGCAAACAGTTAGTATATAAGAGAGTTAGGTAGATTTTAAGTTTAGTTTTAATCATCTCCTGACGATGCTAGCATGGTTAGCGAAACGCGTGTCGAGTGCAACAATTCTGTTTCGATATTGTGGATAAAACTCCGTTTTAGTATAATAAGTTTGCCTTTTTTCTATTGTATTACTTCAATTTTGTTATACTAGAATTATATACAAATATGTTTTATTATTATAGAAGTATTTATCTTTTAAGGGGGAAGACTGTTCGGCAAATTCAACATCTATGTCCATCTGTAAATCGGAGCTGCTCTTCAGTCCGGTCAAAGAAACACCAATGCCCGGAGCAAATTTTTCGGTGGATTCCTTAGATTGCGATTTACATGATATGATGTTGACGTGCCAAGCCAATAAAGACAATTACACCATTGCATTCGAAGGATCAGTTACCATGTACAGTGAGGATAGTGATTATCATGCATCAGGTATATTTATTAAGATATGGCTTTCACTCGTTTATCAATTATTATCATTTATGTAATATAATGTTTCTTAATGTACATTTGCAACGAGACATTTGCGAAAAACATATAGCTTATCTTACAAATTTTTACCTTTTTCTCCACTTCAATTTATCGTCTTTGAAAAATAGATCCGCTTCCGCTCTGGCTCCAGGGTGTAAATAGCACAAGTGCTAGTTTAGTGACCCTAACGAAGCTGAAAAACCTAAAAGAAATTGGAAAACGGTCGACGTTTCGAGGAATAAATCTGTCCCCGTTGTCAAGAACGAAAAAATCTAAAACTGAAAATGGTTAGTAAATGCAATTAAAACAGTAGAAAGTTCGTGCAGTTTGTCAAGTTTTGAATTGCCTTTGACAAGATGACAATAATAATTACTCTAAATTAATTAAATTAATATAAACATGAAACCTCCACAACAATGTAGAACATATCTACATCTAAAGCATATATGTAGTTGTTGTGCTAACTGACTTTTGATATTTAAATATGATAATTATTTGTATTTGATCAGACGATTTTCAGCTAAGACTATACGAAAAGACTGAACTTTTGGGTAAGAGCCTAAAACACGCCTTACAATAAACATGCAAATTTTAATTAATCTCATAAAATTATTAGGCAAACGGTAATTATCATCAGAACAATTCGATAATAGTCATATAGATTTTTGTTTCTGTATACTTGACCAATTGGTCATCCTGCAGTTTTTGCACCGAAGCTGCAGATTCGTAAATATCGAAGAGATTTCTAATAAGCCACTTTTAAATTTCGTCTACCTAATTGAACTTCTCTTACCATGTAGGTCTCCGAGATATTGCGAATTTACATGAGAATACTTCTAATTTAATGGTAAAACTCTACTAGATATACCAAATATACAGGATTGTGCAGTCTATTTTAACGAACTAAAAATGCATGGTGATTAAACTTAAAATAAAAGTTAAGAACAAGCAGTAGGTGTTCAATAAGCGATTTTTTTCGTAGGTACCAAATATAAATTACTTCTTGTAGTAACTTATAGACCTTTTGATATAAGCCTTTAATTAGCAAGAAATACACATAAAAAAGGTGACAAATAATAGATGACATTGACTATGTTAGAATACTAAACAAGATAGAATAATATAAGGGATTAAGGTAAAATAAATATACATGGACTTTCGAATTTATTACATTCTCTCCAGCTTAATTTTTGAACGTAATCTTCTAAGTACCTAGGGGGTCTTCTTAATCTACTAGGATTTATTCTATCTGCCTTTTGTTCTTTAAGATTTGGATACGGACTCTCTTGATCATTGTTGACTACAGAATCAATAAGTACCTTGGACTCGCATCAAAGTTCGGAGTTTGACAGTTCTCCATCCGAATGTAATTGAGGTAGGGTCCGCATGTTCAAGTAATGGAAGGTCGGAAATGTCCGAGGCTTTAGATACTAGAGTTTCGCCAGGTCGATTTTCTAACAGAGTTTTATCTCCACGGGGGCTAAGTGCTTTAAGGAAACGGTACTTCTCGACCATCTGACTGTCGAACCAAGGCATACTCGGGGTTTGCCTCTACCAAGTCTACTTCTGCAACGAGAGGGTCGTACTTGGAATTCCAAACATTTTTTTTCATGAAGATATTGTTTCCCGGAGTTGTAAGCCAAGATGGAATAGCTGTCCCATTTGTGGATGTTCTTGAATGAAGAAACATGCGTTCATGAGGGGTAGATTTAGTAGCGGTGCACAATAGTGAACGGATTGAATGAAGAGCGACTTCCAGATCTTCTTCTCATTGTTGTATTTTTAGATCTCTTGATTTCAAAGCAAGAGAAATAGTTTGCCACATTATACCATTAAATCGTTCAGTTTGCCCATTTCCTTGAGGATTATACGGTGTAGATCTACTGGAGGCTATCCCTCTAGAGTATAAAAATGATTTTAATTTATAGGACATAATGATGATCCTTGATCAGAATGAACATATTTGGGCATCCCAAATATAGAAAATAAATTATTTAAACACAGTTTTACTATATTTGCCGACATATCGAGGCAAGGATAGGCAAAAGGAAAACGAGAAAATTCGTCAATGATAGTTAAAATATATCTGTTTAAAATCTAGACTTATTCTTTCAAAAGGAGAAGTTGCTTTTATAAGAGTTCCATTATGTTTAACAAACTTTGGCTTGACTTCGGCACAGATTGGGCAAGATGCAGTCATTAACCTCACTTTTCTACTGAAAACGCCATATTTTTAGATCGAGTCCAATGTATCATTCTCGTGACCCGAGGGTGACATAATGCTTCATGTAAATAATTGTGCAGTGTTTTCTCTCTGCTGGTTCCACAAAGTCGTGAAAAAGTGTCAGCAACAGTGTTGTAACTGCCAGGGCGATATGTTATATCGTAGCTATAACAAAAAACCTCCAAACTCCATCTAAGAATCTTTTCATTTTTGATTTTGCTGCTATGCCTTGCATTAAACATAAACGAAACATATTTTTGGTCAGTGATAAGTTGAAAATGTCGTTCAATTAAAAAATTACGCCACTTTTTGAGGGATTCGACTATAGCATACCTACGCTTCTTTTTCGACAGATGAATGGCCTCTTTTACTTTGACTTAACGTTCTGTAGAAAAACGCTACAGGTCTCCCATCTCGGCTTAAAGAAGCAGCAATAGAATGGCCAGATGCATCAGTTTCGACGACAAATGGAATACTATCTTCAATGGACGCAACAGCAGATCTGATAATATATCACTTTTAAGCTCCTCTAAGTCTTCAATTACGAGTCCTGGCAAAAGGGAATATTTTACAGGAGACTAGTCGGTGAATTATTTCAGAAAAAGAAGGGATCCATTTTGAATAATGAGCAAACATACCAACCGCTCTTCTTAATGAGTCTTAAGTCTGTCAGGGTCTGGTTTTAATATTTTGTCTTCAATTAGATACCGAAGAAGCTTAATGGATTTCACAGAATACGAGCTCTTCCTTTCGTTAATAGTAAGATTATATTTCTTTACTATAGATAAGAAAGTTTGAAGATTTTTGTCTTGTTCATGTTGATTCCGCCCACAAACAGTTATGTCATCCAAATAGGCATATATTTCTTTAAGACCCTCAGATATTATGATATAATCAATTACACGTTGAAAACAAGCGACCCCATTAGTCACGCCAAAAGGTATTCTTTTAAACTGGTACAACTTACCATCGGCTTCAAAAGCGGTGTAAAGTTTTTCGTCTTCACGTATAGGGACTTGATGGTATGCACTTTGAAGATCTATGGTACTAAAAATCGCGAATTTACTCACCGCACGGACTTTGTCTTTAATATTTGGAAGAAGATACGCATCTAAATGCGTGAATCTGTTGATAGTTTGTGAATAGTCGACCACCATCCTCTTCTTATGGTTTTAATTTTTCGTTATCAAAACTTGTGCAGGCCATGGAGAGTTACTTTCTTCTATAATTCAATTCAAGAGAAGGGTTTTAATTTCACTTAAAATAAATTTTGCATCTTCGTGTGAGAATTTCGAGATTTGGTAGCAATTGGCCTGCAGTCTGCTCACAAATTTGAAATAAATTGGTGGTTTTATATCCAATGAAGGTAAACAACAAACGGAAGGTAAATCAATTATTAAAGGTTGTTTTGCGCCTGCGCAGTGTTTTTTTAGATTGGAATGTTGTCTGAATGTCCTATTATAGCATCGGCACATAAGTCTAAAAGAACTTGAAGATTTGCATATTTATGATGGTTTAGTTCCAAATCGACAAAACAGTGGCCTGATATAGGAGATTGAAAGGCAGTAGAGGCCATGGATATGTATCCAGTACTTAAAAACACAGGTGTAGATACAGATAATAAGAAGCTTTTAGAAATATAAGTTTCTGAACTTCCTGTATCAACTAAAGCATCAGCAGTAAAGCCATTAATTTTGACATTGATGACACACCTAGCTAAACTTTCTGGAGCTACAGCGAGAAGTTTTGAAGATGCAATGAGTGAATCTGAGAATGCTTTTAATTTGCTTTTACTTTGACATACCTTTGAAAAGTGTCCCTGTTTTCCACAATCGCTGCACATCGCATTCCTTGCAGGACAAAAATTGCGCAGGTGCCTTTTGTTACTTCCACAGAAATAACACCTATATACTTTTGCGGCTGCAGCAGTAAAGTGAGCTTCATGTTCTGCTATGGTTTGTTTACTTGTTGAAGGTACTGAATTGACAAAATTTGACGACATAGTGTAGGCGTTTGAATGCTTTTGGGCTGATTCCAAGGACAAAGCTTGCAGGGCCGTTCTTAGGGGTGTGCAGGTTGTGCAGGCACAAAGGCGGCGAACCTTAGGGGCGGCCGCAGGTCGCCAGTGGAACCAGTAAAATACTAAATGTATTTTACTGGTTCCACTTTTTGAATATAAAAAATATGCAAAACTAAATTTCATACTTAAGACATTCCACAGAAGCAAAGTTTAAAACTTAAAACCCTCTATAAGTATTCGTAATATTCAAATTGCAGACAATTAGTTTTTTATGCTTCAATATATTAAAAATGGATTTATTGTATATTTTTGGTTGTTGAACTCTCAAAAAACGCCGTCTCTACTCTCGTCAAAGAAAGAAAAATTCGCAAGGATATAGGGCGTCCCACGGCCCGGCCCGCGCGGTAGTTTGGATTTTGTGAAGCAAATTTTTTACCTTTTCAATCCATTCATAACTTATAAAATACCAAAAGCGGAATAAACTGTGACCATAGAAGTGTTTAGCTTTCTTTTTACAAAATGCTGATAAGAATCACTAAACTCTTCTTCATGGTTAAATTTCTTATAATAATAAGATAAACGTTTGATACATCAATTCAAGCCACCATATTGCGTACTGTTTTACTAATTCAATTTTTCCTTGATTTTCAATAACGATTGCTTTCTTTCATCATTATACTTCTTTTAAGCTTCACCAAGAAAAGCTTTTTCGTAACGTAAATACAATTTGATTTCATATAACTTGTAAAGGATACTATTTTAAATACTAAGTACTAAGGTAATTAAAAATGTGTAGTTCCCATAAAAAAAGATGGTTATTCTTTGAATAAAGAATACTTATTTTGCTATGTTGGGAGTTTTACTGCTAACTGGTTTGTTTTTATTGAAAATACATTTTAACATCTATTAGCAACATTCTAGATTTTGAAGTTCACTAGATAAATAATCTTCAGTAATCTTTCATTATTATTATTATTTTTTCTTATTTGGTTTTATAATACTTTTATTAACTTTCCGAACAGTCTTTTGTTTTTTTTTCTTATTTTGATTTATAATACTTTTATTAACTTTCCGACCATTTTTTTACCTTTTCATCAATTTTATCCCATTTTTTCAATTTGTTTTATAATGCATTTTTTCTTCCCATTTTTGCCATCCCCGACCTTGTAGCTGGACTCCTTCGCCTTTTTTTCACCGAAAACCGCGTTTCTCTGACTTTTTTTTACTATTATTATTTTCTTATTTTGTTTTATAATACTTTTACTAACTTTCCGAGTAATTTTTTACGTTTTCTTCAATTTTTTCCCCTTTTTTCGATAATTTTTGGATATCCAAGGAGGTTGCTGAAATATCGGCAAAAACGTTTTTTTCTTCCAAAATCCCCCCCTTAAATTAGAGCCCCGGTCCCCCCAGATGGTCAAAGGTAGCCCCCGTATGAGGCGCATTTACCATAAAAATTTCGACCCCGTCGCGTCGCTCTTCCCGTTCTCCCGAAATTAATTATTTTATTTTTTTTCTTCTCCCCCACGTCTGGCCGAACGGCGGGGGGGGGAGGGGGGGTATGAAGTCCAGTTTTCGTTCAGGATCCTCATTTTACCCCGGCTACATGGCCTGAAAATTTCAACCATCTAGCTATACTGGAACATGCTTAATTAAAGGGGCGTTTCACTTTGATAAGCATTTTTTCTGACTTTACCCTCGCTAAAGAAATTTCACATCAAAATATTTTTGTCAAAAAAAAAATACTTTTTTAAAATATAGGGGCGGCATTTTTATGCTTGCACAAAGGCGGCAGAGGTCCTAAGAACGGCCCTGAAAGCTTGGTTTACGGCGTCTTGCAGTTTTAAAGAGCGATTTTCGAGTAGACGTTGTCTAATAGGGCAGGAAATTAATCCACTTATAAATGAGTCTCTTATGTAGTCATTTCGGTTTTCATCGGCCGTGACAGCTAAAAAATTGCAGTCCTTACTTAGTTGTTTCAGGATTTGTATGTACTGATCTATCGTTTCACCAGGCTGTTGCTTTCTAGAAGTGAGACAGTGTCTAGCAAATATTTCATTTCTAGGTTTGACAAAAATTGTATCAGGAGTTTTACTTGCATCTGAGTATGTCAAACATTCGGCGACATAATCATAGTTGTTATGACTTACATGATTTATCATAAGTTTAAGTTTTTCCGGATCATCGATTTTCTAAACAGTAGATACAATACAAATTTATTAAAGGTTGTCTTCCAGTGGGTCTATTCTGCCTGCGCTTTGGAAGAGTTTGGATCAGCGTCGAATCTGTCTGGCAGTCTGGCTTGAGGAATGTATCCATACTTGCTAATTAAATTGTAGTAACTTATAGACCTTTTGGTATTAAGCTTTAATTAGCAAGAAATACACATACAAAAGTTGACAAATAATAGATGACATTGACTATGTTAAAATACTAAACAAGGTAGAACAATATAAGGGATTAAGGTAAAATAAATATATAGGGACTTTCGAATCTATTGCACTTCTTAAGATTGCTTTTTTTAATATATGTTGAAGAGGCATGCAGGCATATATATATTACAAATATAACTACTTATTCAAGCATCCTTAATAACGATATAGTCAACATCTACCATAAAAGCACTTTCAATGATTGAAATAAAAGATTTAATTAAATAAGTAAAAGTAACTTCTATCGATACGTTTTTGGTAAAATTCAAGTTGTCATTAGTTTAAACCCTTGTATACTATACTGGGTATGTAGAAAAAACATTACTTTTATTAACAGCAAAAAACTGATAAAAATGTTTTTTTAAAGTGCAGGATTTTCTCTCACCTGTCTAGAGAGATTATTCTAAGGAATATTAAATCTGCAAATACAAAGCCGTCAAAGAATATCAACTTTTGTTTTTTAAATCTGTATATAGTTTATTTATTGGATAGCCCCTTCGTTACTGATTCCGAATATTATAGACTTGAGACCTTTATGTTTCAAACTAACTGAGACAAATGGCAAAAACAGTGCCATAAGAACAATGCCAACAGTGCCAACGCATTATTCTCTTCTAACACATTCATGCTTGGAACGATTTTTTAGTTTTCTCAGTTTTAAAGAAAGTCTCAAACCTGGAATCCGTTACGAATATGCTATTCGATAAATGGACTAAAAACAGGACAATTCATTTAAAAAGCCTCAAGTTGATAATTTTTGACCGCTTTGCGATGCTCATTTATTTCATGAAAACACGTACAACTTTCGTGTTTTAAGCTTATGTTACCTGTCTAGGAATTTGTGAAGATTTGATGCCTTCACTTAATACTATTGTTTCAAGAAATTCCACATTAGTTGCTGCATTAATCAATCCTTGGCGACAGATCCAATTTCTGCAATTGTAGCGTTTTAGAGCCGGACATATATATACATGATTTATATTTGCACGGATATCGTGGTGTGTCTCCAATGTAAAACGTGAAATGGAGGAATTTAGATAGGCGAAATACCTTTTACATAAGGTATCACTGAACACTTATTTATTTTTTTTAAAAGTTAGCTCTTCTAGTTACTTCTTCGTTTTTTTATATTATTTTGTTTCTAGGCATTTTATATTTTGCAAGTTTTTAAGTTAACACTCTGTATATAGCACCTAATATAAAAATAATCAATAGCTAGAACCGTTAAAAAACTTCGAATTGGTATAATATTTTCTCTGCAAAAAAAATCAATAAATATTAATGGACATTTTCTAAGATGACCAATCGGCGTGATCTTGGTAAATTACATTACTTCATCATATATATTTATTTAGTTAAATAAGAACAATTTACAGTATGTTATTATAATTGTGCATTCACAATAGAAAGAGCCCTGTGTGCACATTTGCAACTTTTAAACAATTATTTCTATAAATTAAACATTGGCACTCGGGATATGCCAAACTCGATAAATCAGCTTAAAGTATCCAACGCAATATTAGCTATTTCCTATCTCTATTTATTTTTCTTGGTCAAGAAACCATAAGCCACAAACAAACAAGGATGCCCTGTAAACCATATCTTATTGCCTATTAGCATACGTATACATATTACATATATATTTTTTAAACTAAATATAGCATTTACGTTTTTTTCAGACAAAAGTTCTTCAAATTCCAATCCCTCAAATCAATCGGGAAGTCTAAACATGGACATTGTACATAAGAATAAAAACAACATAGGCAACATACTTTTAGAAGGATCAATGACACAATCGGATTCAAGTAGCTTTACTACCTGGAGCAAGCTAAAGGTTAATATCTTCCGAATACCTAAAAATTTTTTTCATTTAAAGCTGCTAGGCTAAGGTTAACATTTAACATATATTCATAATATAACACTAATGCTGTCTTATCTACAATTCTGCAGAAACAAAATAGTGACGACCACTTAAGGAGACCCTCCGGGAATAACAATAACTCAGAAGACGAAAGCAGTCACTTAGCCTTAAGTGATACAGCACTGAAAAGCCAAAGTATGCCTAATCTACATAAGCAAAAATTAAGGAAATTAACTGTTAAAGAAGAGAATTCTCTTAGTAATAGTTCGGTACGTAGAAAACATCATCTAACCATCATCATTATTACATCAAGCATAATTATTGTAACATATCATTTGTTGTTGTATTCTAAACAGAGACAAAATACCTTGAAATAAATAAGTGTTGATTGCAAGTCGGAAATATGTATATATGTTAAAAAAAAAAACAAGGTACTATAAATCAAATAGCTCCTCTATGATTTTTTTCAAGTTACATTAATTAGAATAAATATATAATATTAATAACCATTTTAACTGTCGATCATTCAACTATTCAGCATTATTTTATGTATTTTAGATTTTTCAATTAATTTACTGCTTTTTATTATTTCAAGAACTTTGCAACTACAACCGTTAATATCTTAGAGTAAATTCTCTAAAGCGGATATATTATTGAAGATAAGTTATATACAAGGCCTTAAAAATCTGACCGAAATTTGCAAATTGAAAAATATATGCAATATGGCTAGAACTATGAGATTTTCCGTGGTAATTGTTTTCTTATTGAATGCATGAAAAACTTATTTTGACAATAATAAATTTCAGATCACGTAGATGAAATGAAAAAATAAAGAATGATTAATTCAGTATATTTAACATTGTGAAGAATAGTTTTTTTCACGTTAAGAAGAAAACTTTCTGAAAAATTTTTGATACAAAATATTCCAATATGTTACAAACTTTTTTGACTTTCTGAATACTAATTAAACCTGCCCATGGGATGCGATTGAGCCCGGTCGAATAACGTGAATTTTAAGATCTACAAAGTTTTAGCAAAGCGCAGATATAGTGTGTCGAATACTCTTTTTCAAAACCAAATGGTGAAACTTATTCAATATCAGTGGTTCATCTGAATTCTTACTTTTAGTCCAGGGTTTCCCGTAGAACTAAAATTTGTGAGGTTAGGATCATCAGTCCAAAAATCAGCAGATAATATGTTATCCCTAGGCCTTAGGGGAGATTCAACTGGCCCAATCACATTATTCAAGGAAATGTCGTTGTCCTCGAAGCGCTCGCTGTCCCTACTTGAATTAGATGCAGATCCAAATTCGCTCTCCGATTCTTGGAACCGAACGGCTCAGTACTACTATCTGAACAATTAACGAGGTATTCTAGCTCATTTGGAGTTAAAAATTGACGATTATCCAGCAGTTTCAACTGCCTCTTGGGCCCGGATGGCCCAGGAATTTGGCCATCCAATTTGTTTCTTAGTTATTTGAAATCCGTTTGTGCAGGAACACGTGGCAGTACCATCGCAATAAGTCGACGCAAAATGATATACCCATAACGAAAACCAAGGAAGCACTGATATTTGTAAATCAGATCCGCGCTTGACGCACTATGGCGTCGTCGGCCGGTAGGGATAAACCGTTATGACGCATATGTGCGTCATCGGCAGCGAACGTGTTAAATAACAGAATAAATTCATTATTGCATTGCTATAATGACCTTCTGGAATTAATAATTATTTTGAAATAATTTGAAGATAAGTAACCCAATCCAACCCAACTAAATATGTTCTAACATAAGATTAAATAAAGAATCACAGAATGAATTCATTAATGCATTGCTATAATGACGTTCTGGAATTAATAATTATTTGAGAACAAAAATGTCGAAAGTACCATTGATATTAACCGAACTTTAAGGTAAATTATAAACTACATAAGAAATACTTTACCGTATCTTTAAAAATATATCAATAGCATTTTCTTTTAACAAGAGCCTTCTCAGCGACTGCTCCCAGAAAGCCTCTAAACTATTTTAGAGCCCTACTCGCGCTCAATATATCTGTATATTTTTAAGTAATCTGCAAACAGGGTTCTTTTGCTCTGATATACGTAATTGATTCTAAGTATCACTCACGAACGAATTGAATAACATAGGAGTGCATCGAAAACTTCAAGGCACACCTAAATACACCTCGAATTTCTAGTCATTGGCGTATTTCCAAAGCTACTAACAAGTTGACCTTATAATTAAGTTCTCATCGGTGGATTTATATGAAGTAAGATATTTTTAAGTACTAACACGATCATTATAAGATTTTTGATATTTTCAACAATTTTACTATACACGAATAAATTGTTAGTAGAAAATGACAAAACTTAGGACTTTCATAATGTTTAGTGCTCAATGGAGAGGATATACTCCTCTTAATAGAACTGAAATATCTGGCAATCGTTTTAGACCAAAGGATGCGTGTCTTAAGGAAAGTGGCAATAGCACTTGGAGTTAAAACCAAAAGAAATGTCTGTATACACAAGGGTAGTAAAATACATGATAACAGTGTAGTAGTGATTTGGTGGATGCATACCAGGCAGCTCGCGTTCACTTACCACCTATGGATACCGGATCGGTAGCCCATCGATTGATGCATGGTCAGGCACCAATGAGCAGAGGTCATGGCCGACAATAAAAAACTGTTGAAAATATTTATGACAGACTCTGTGCTAAACATGGTCAGACACTACAACACGCCGACATACAGTTTTGAAAAGCAAGAGGCATACCAATAGAGTCAGAGATAGTCTGATACATCGGCGCGACGGTTCAAAGACAAATCACAGACACGGCACATATAACAACCAGCAATATTACTCGACCTGTCAGACGAAAAATTAAATTTGACCTTGCTAATGTCAGTTGGGTAGGAAAAGTCAGGGCTGGATTTGATATATATAAGTATGATTTTCCTTTATCAGAGCCGTAATATAAAATTCCAAATATCAATGGGTTATGCAATATATGTATACTTTGTTCTATGAGAAGGAAAATTAACGAAATTCTTCTTGGAAGAATATCTCTGGTTTGTACAAGTTCTTATTGCTTAAACACCATGGCTTTTTGTATTAAACAATGTCATAAACAACATTCGTCTGTCACATTGTCAATTATTTGACAAATACACGCCTATGGTTTCTATTTAACTCCAATAGCAATAAAATAACCAGTGGTAAAAACACGACGCCGCTGGCGGCAGTTTGACTGATTTCCTACCAAGGAATATCTTGCGCGCGGACTTGCGCAGATGCGAAAAAAGAAGAAGTGATATTGCTGGTTGTTATATGTGCCGTGTCACAGATTTGCAGGCGGAATGTGCGAACAATGGACCATGGCAAACTTGTCACAAGGTTTCAGGTAAGAGTGACAGCTATATTCGCTTCGGACAGCTGCTGGGTGGTGAGGCGATAAATGATCGTGCGCGCCTGTGGCAAAGACTTGAAATTTGATGATCACGTCTTGCATGTAATATGATTGATGAAACATAAAAAAACGGTGTGTGCTTAACACCACACGACTGAAGTGAAAACTTCAACAATGTGAGATTAATATTATGAAATACAAGTGTTCTATATTATGAAATTACTTGCCACAATTTCGATTTTTAAATTCAATTTTTTTCTTGAAATCAGTTATTATATCCATCAGAAACTGCCTCTAATCACCAAAAATGTCCACATTTTCCGATCCTGACCCATTTTTTCCAGCTTCAAACTGTTTTCAATGAGATTTCAGACAATTAAATGTATAAATGTACATACTTTAATCTAAACCTAATGTGAAAATATGAGCAGACGCATTCCTTGAAATTTCCCATAATGCATCACAAGCAAAGCTATCCTTTCACTCGTAAAATTGGCGACATATTGGGAATTTTTTGCGATTTTCTGCATATTTCAATTTAACTTAGATTTTCTCGTATTTCCTGATCTTGTACGGAAAATTGCTATAAAAAGTTGTAAAAGCAGATATTACGAGGTTTACGAATCTAAGATTGATTTGTTGAAAATAGCTATGTGTTGGCTGGCACATAAGCTTAAAGTAGATTTTTTACACTTTAGATCAGTAATCACTGTTTGATTTTCCAATAATAAAATATTAAGCAATGACGTGTCGTGTCAAAACTGGAAATGGCAGAAAGTTAAATTCAACTAGCGCATCCTGCATGAAAGGCAGGATCATTTCGAGAGTGACTGCTAATACATTTTTTGGCGTAGATCCTTGCCAACTGTTATAATCTACTCTATCTAACTAGATAGCTCTAAAATAACTCGAGGCCCTACTAGCATAATATCTAAGCGGATATAGAGCTGCAAAAAAAGCTAAGTAGTCAAAATAAAGAGACCTTAGCATGGACTCCAAGGCATGAAGGCGTATGATAAGACCAGAACCCGTCTATGGGGTAGTTAGGTCAATGGTTGAAGCTTAAGAATGATGGAACGAGCTACCAGTTCTGAGACAGGTTAATAAATTTTTAAGACACCTTCAGCAAACTTACAGAAGACCTACTTAGCCATAATAGAAAGGCTGTTCGAATGATGGTTGGTGTCTGCTAACCGGTCACTGTCGCTCGCTTTAATAGACACATGAATCTGATAGGGCTGAGAAATGAAGCCCTATGTAGGTTCTGCTAGATAAAGTGTGAGTCGGCAATCCACGTCTTTTGCCACTATAAAGTTATCGTCAGGTTGCAATTTAAGTGCATGGGTGTAACGTGTAACCAATTCAGAACCGACTAGCTACACTGACTAACCTTTTTCAAGGATGTGAAGCCTGCATGATTATAGCTACAAAACTAGAGAACGTGCTTTAAGAATAAGGAGGATCATAAGGTTTCAGGGCAAGATAGGCCGTTTCTGGCAAACTTCCCGTAATCTAATCTAAGGGAAGTTTCACCTCATGTTGATCTGTTTACTGGTCTGCATATATTATTACCCAAACGTATATATTATAAATCAAACATTTTCAAACTTGCATGTGTATGAACCTTGCTCTTTATTTTAGTGAACACAATTAGGCAATACAATATGCGCATACATGATTCAAGTGTCTTTACTTCACGTTAGTCCTTTTCAGGTGTGGGACACTACGATAAATATTTAACATTTTTCCATATTACTTACTATAAACACAGTTTCTAATTTAGTACATCTTTATTTAGGCTGAAACCACGGTAAAACGACGGCCAGTTAAGGTGTTTGATATTCACCATCATATCCAAAGCAGTAGTGGAAGTGGTTCGCTTTCAGAGATGGCTACCTCAGTGGACGGCACTTGCGGCGAAGGTCCGAATGATAAACATCCTAACTTCAACTTAGTGAAACTGTTTATGAAACAGAAGAGCATGAGTCAAGAAGGTATTTATGTTGAATCTCTTTGTGATATAGAGCCCAACAAGCGGCATGTGTGTCGTTAGCAGTTTAAGTTAATTTACTGAGCAGCAAATTTCTCTCATAAATAAAAAGAAAATGAATACTATGAGCATGGGTCCAGAAATGCTCTATATCTGTTTTATGACCCTCTAAAAGCATTATTGCTTCTTCTTCAAAACATAACATTTTTATTTTTCTATCTTTTCTTTATCTAGCCCTATCTTTCTATTTATCTACTCAACTGCATTCATCATATCTGCTGAAATTCTTCTCTCTTTGCAGTTGTTTGATGGTTATTCAATTTCATCTTTATTAATACGTGATATTTAACTGTCATGAGCTTTTGTTTATCGTAATTTTCCTTTCATACCTTTGTTTCTCGTTTTCTTCTAATACTTTTTTAGAAATGTTTGTTTTATATTCTAATATTTAGAATGCAATAAAAACTCAAGTCGCCGCATGAAATAAATGAACCAAAGCTAACCAGACTAAATGAATTGCGTCAAAGTATTGCTATTCAGTGCGTTTTTAAAAGTGGTTATATATATATATATATATATATATATACCGGGTGACACAGCGGACATGTAACAACACGTAGGGTTTTTATTCTTAAAGTTATAAAATTGAAATTTTATGTGAGTCAATATGGTGTAGAAGCGCTTAATTTTATCTCTCTAAAATTTTTTTTTGACTTCCGGTTTAACCGGAAGTGACACTAACTTTCCTATTTTTGATACAACCCTATATATATTTATTTCCTATTCGATGGGCCTTGAAATTCCTTTTCCAACGACATATCACAAGTTGACACTTATTTGAAGTATGGCCGGTAAAAACTGGTTTTTACTATTTTGAATAGGTGGCCCTGACTTATACCACGGCAATTGTTTTTGCACGTTTTACGATAAGTTTAATAAAATATGAGTTTAATTAAGTTTTAACAACATTTTGATTCATATTAGCCGTAACTGGCTAGGCCTACTTAAGTTTTTTGATTTTTAGAAAGGGGCTAAATTAGCCTTCCGATATTTTGAAAACTAAGATAGAAACTTTAATTTTTTACCGGTCCTACTTATAAATCATTCATTTATGTTATATTTTCCAGCATTATTTTTCCCAAAGCCTAATTCCGTTTCACAAATTTTCAAAAAAACACCACGTACTGCTTAAAAAATAACTTTAATTAAGTACTTATTAGTCCTAGTAGGCGACGAAAAAAAAAAAGAAATGAATATAAATATGTCATTTTATAATAATTGAACGCCATTTGTATTGTCATTGCAAATAAGTAGACAGTTAATCAAAAGATTTTTTCGCAGAACCTATTATTTACAAAATAAAAAGTATGTATTCAATGAGTGAGAAAGTGGATATATATTAGTTTACGGGGAGTGTAGGAAACATAGCCGCCGAGCTGCTGAATTATATTCCGAGAGATTTCCAGATCGAAACCAACCACCACATAATTACTTCTTAAGAGTTGAGGAACAATTAAGGAGGCGGAGGGAAGAACCTGAAAGTAATTTTATAGGGAGTGAAGAATCAGAAATTAATGTTTTGGCAATTGTTGGAATAGACCCCACAATATCTGTTCGTCACATTGAAGAGGAAACAGGTGTGAATCGCGAAACAGCTCGTCGAATTTTAAAAAAATATAAATTCAAATCTTATAAATATCAAATTCATCAACATTTATTTCAAGCCCACCATCAAAGAAGATTGGACTATTGTAACTGGTTCTTACAGCAATACAATTTAAATAATAATTTTCATTATAATATCCTTTTTTCGGATGAGTCTAGATTTACGAATCTAGGGTTATTTAATCGAAATAACACTCGCTATTGGGCTCAAGAGAATCCCACAAATATAAGGGAAAGCGCTTATCAAGAACGATTTGGTTTTAATGTATGGCTGGGTGTCCTTGGTACCAAAATCATAGGTCCAATTATTTTTGATGGTGCGTTAAATGGCGAAACTTATTTAAGCTTTCTGCAAAACCAGATTGAAGACTTATTGGACGAATTACCCTTATACATAGGCCCAATAATGTTTCAACAAGATGGCGCCCCAGCGCATAATTCCCGAATTGTGATTAACTACCTAAATCAAAGATTTGGGGAAAATTGGATGGGTACCAATGGACCTATTAGGTGGCCTGCGAGGTCACCAGATCTTACTCCTTTAGACTTTTTTATTTGGAATCACCTAAAAAAAAGTGTATAAAAATTCACCGAGAGACAGAGAAGACCTAGAAATGTGGGTAAGATTGGCCATAACGAATATCACCGAAGTTCAACTTGATAATGTGATGAACGCAACAACAAGAAAAACGAGATCATGCAGAGACAATCAAGGCCGACATTTTGAACATTTAGAAAGATAAGTGAAGTAAAATGAATATGTGTATTAGTAAGATTGTTTTATCGCAATTTGCATAAAACGTGACGATAACGTTCTTTATTATGAAATGACGTATTATCCTTCTTCACTTGTTTTTTTTTTTTTTAATTAAAATAAAGTTGGTTTTTAAGCAGTACGTAGTGTGTCCTTGAAAAATTTGTGAAACGCAATAAGTCTTTGGAAAAAATAATGCTGGAAAGTATAACATAAATGATTGATTTATAAGTAGGACCGGTAAAAAATAAAAGTTTCTATCTTAGTTTTCAAAATATCGGAAGGCTAATTTGGTCCCTTTCTAAAAATCAAAAAACTTAAGTAGGCCTAGCCAGTTACGGCGAATATGAATCAAAATGTTGTTAAAAAATAATTAAACTCATATTTTATTAAACTTATCGTAAAACGTGCCAAAACAATTGCCGTGGTATAAGTCAGGGCCACCTATTCAAAATAGTAAAAACCAGTTTTTACCGGCCATACTTCAAATAAGTGTCAACTTGTGATATGTCGTTGGAAAAGGAATTTCAAGGTCCATCGAATAGTAAATAAATATATACAGGGTTGCATCAAAAATAAGAAAGTTAGTGTCACTTCCGGTTAAACCGGAAGTCAAAAAAAATTTTTAAAGAGATAAAATTAAGCGCTTCTACACCATATTGACTCCCATAAAATTTCAATTTTATAACTTTAAGAACAAAAACACTACGTGCTGTTACATGTCCGCTGTGTCACCCGGTATATATATATATATATATATATATATAGTCTGTCTAGAAAGTACCCGGAAAAAAAAGTACAATTAAAATTTTTCAGTTTAAATTGAATTATAAAATTAAAACAAATAATTCATATCATTTACATATAAAACCTCCATTTATCTCTAAACGCTTCACTATACGTCAAGATACACCCAAAACTAGGTGACCGTCATAATGTTTGGTGATGGTGGTCCAGGTGTAAAACTGACCGAATCAAATCTGTGTTACTTTGTGGCATTACTCGTTCCAGTTCAATGTTTATTGTTAGTCCCCATAATGTGGTTTGTTGCGAATTGGTGTTCTTGCATTCAAGCTTATATAGACCGAAGTATGGCATCGTGCATTATACTGCTGAATATGCCACCCCTTTGGAAACATAAACCGTTTCCTTCTGGAAAACCTTCTATAATGGCACAATGCTTTGCACTGTTAACGGTACCATCATTTATACAGCCAAACCATTATTTCACTGGGAAATTTAGGAATTTGGACTGTAACATGTTCTCTTAATAAGATTTTTAGGTGAGTTACACCAAGCTGGAAACAACTTTCGTCAGATATAAGAATATTGCTGAAATTATCTTCTTGAAACGTATCATTGCAGGTGCAGGGACTTTTTTGGTTTCCTTGATATGTAGCATGCTAAATTTAAGAAACCTTAGGAGCGGATTTTCTAGTCACAAGGCCGCCAGAGCGTTTTAAATGTTTCCGCAAATCCTACGCGGTCTTCTCGAAACTGGTCTATGCCTCATAGATGTGCCGTATTTTATCATCTTTATTGTCTCATACTGCGCTTTTTTCGAGTCCACTCAATTACACTAACTTTATAACGTTCGAACACCATTTCTATACAAAGATTCTACCTCTCTTCTTTTTTCTACTTTTGGTATTATTTCACAAATCTTAAGCCTGGTTACAATCAACAATATTTGACAGATAGTGTTGCCATGCTATTTTGACGTAGCCTACTATCCGGATAACGTACTCGATGCATTACTTTTGTCTTTAACTGCTACAAAAAAGAAATATATTAAAATTAGGGAAAGTATAAAATTCCGGATACTTTCTAGACGGAGTACAATAACACGAAGAATTTCAGAATTTTCAGGACTACATACTTTTAATAAAACAGGTCCTAACAAGGGACTAAATATTGAAAATGACCCCCTTTAGAGTAAGGTTGAGTAAGTTGGTTTAGCTGTCTCGACCGACTTAGTCTCAGTTTCGGTTTTTCCCAGTTCTTGCTAAAAAAGTATACCGTCTTTCATTCGCCTTTTAACTCTCTATGCCAATACCGTGTGGTCCCGCGAATTTTGTATTCATGTTTCGATAGTTTCTTACTTTCAGTCAAAATCGCCAATTCAAATATATGATGAGGATTTTTCTATTGGATATAGAAATGCCTTTCACAAAATATTTTAACAGAATTATTTTCTCAGCTACTTGTCTATTCACAGATTTGGTGTGAACTTTCAAAGGTTTAAAATTTTTGGTCAGTAGGGGGTGACATCTACGTTACTTGCATGCTGTGCATAAAAGCTTGTTACATCATATTTATAAAAAAAATATAGAGTAATGTTTATGGTGCATTTAACGTATATTGTATCAGTTTCTCTCGTCAAGTAAACGTTTTCCGAGAATAATTAATGTTTCAGGAATGTCATTCACAATGGATCAGCTGTCTTCTTCCGAAAACTGGCCAGCATCTCAAAGCGGCGAAAGTTCTGCGTTCGATAATAAGAATGCAGACAACCTCAAAAACTTAGAACTGAGCAGCGATCCAAAAACAATTGATAGTAGCGCCAGGATTTACGATCTTATAGCCGAAGAACCAGAAGAAGTCTCGAAAAGCGAATCAATAGAACAATTATCGGAAAGTATTAGTAAAGTGGAATCTGCCTGCGAGAGTTTTGAAAAGGAGAGTAGAGAATCACAAAATGTTAATAACAATTGCAATTTGAAGGTTAGTAGCAAATACTGGAGTATCGGTAACAAACATAAATAATAATTTAATAGTTATTTGCTATATAAGTGGGATATGAGCTTTATTAACGCACGCATGCAAAATTTGCACAGTGAGTGGGTAACTCGAGTTGGGTAATCGCATAGGTACGTTGATAATGAGTTATCACACGTATATTGTACATTTTTTTATCTGCGCCCTTAAAAAGTCAAAATAAAATTGAATCATAATTTATTGGGAAAACCAGAACATTGAAACTAATAATCGAAATGGCCGTTCTTAGAACTGATTGGAAACGATTCGTTTTCTTGGTAACCGCAATACTATATGAATAATAAATAAAAAATTATTTACTTTGACGGTTTAAAAACTAATTTTGGATTTTATCATTGCAAAATAAGTGATTCTGAAAATTGACCACCTGGTATTGAGGAACAACAAGCTTTGGTAGCTATTTCCGATCTGCTACCGGAAAAGTCCAAGTCAAAATACGAGATGCCAAATATGACAAATGGTGTACAGGGTCCGCCAACGAGGACTGAACAGGGCATTATTTTTGACTTTCCTTGTATTTTTGGAGGAAACGAAAATAGCAGTTCGATGTAACTTTTTTCGTAAAATTTTAAAATGTCGCTTAGAAAACAACTGAACCTCAAACAAAAGAGTTACGGCGTACATTCTTGTTTTTTTTAATGGAATACCCATTTTTTTATCTCATATTTCAAAAGCGAGCATTTTTTTACGTATGCTACGATATAAATTTTATTGATCAATATTAGCGCACTATTATATTTTTGTGTGAACAAGTGTCATTGTCTCTTACTATAGGTATTACGGAAACATTTAGTTAACAATAGGTAGGTACTAATATTACGTAATTTTGAATTCTTTGTGTATTAATAAACATATTTTGACTCTAACATTATTAACACAGAACAAAATAAATATGAAAAAGGAAAGTTCATAACACTAATAATATAAATGCTGTATGTGCCCCCCATTGTTCTCGAAACAACATCTGTAGCATCTTTGGAGTCTTTCTAAACTTGCCGTTAAAATATTATTTTCGTGATTTAGTCTATTAATTTCATTAACAGTTTTTTCCATTATTTCTTCAATATTATTGTTTCTCTGCTCGTACGCTACATTTTTAAGGTGGCCCCAGAGAAACGAATCCAAATGTGACAGCTCCGGACTATTTGGCGCCCAAGCAATTGTTCCGTTGCGCCCAATCCATTCTGCATGTCGCTCATTTAAGAAATCAACAACAGCACGGATGGCCTGCGGCGGAGCTCCGTCTTGTTGCCAAATGAGCGTGCGATATGTTTCCAAAGGTAGTTCTTCCAGCAGATTTTCGATTTGGTGTTGAAGGAAGTTCAGGTATCTTTGACCATTTAATGTTCCATTATAAAATATTGGCCTTAAATTTTTTTTATTTATCATCCTGCACCCAAACATTCACAGAAGTTCTTCCTTGTTTTTTGATTGGCTCAAATTTTCTTGGATTTTCAGTTGCCCAGTAGTGCTTATTGTGACGGTTGAACATGCCTGAAGTTGTAAAACAAGCCTCGTCTGGGGTCCATAACACTTTAGCGTCACACAAATTAAGAAGTTTTTGGCAAAAATAAGAACATTTTCTATGTTAGAGAGAGTGATTCTTTATAAAAAAGTGCGGATGGAGGATCTTTTTTATTAAAAAATAGTAACATTTCTAGCCTAAAAAATATGAAACTTTCGGAACACTCACATCTACCTATACCAAATTTTCTACCTTCGGACCTTCGCATTTGGCAGCAGCCCAGTGTTGTTCTAATATTTCGTTCTTCGCTCGCTCCGGGGGCTCAACCAGACAAAACTAACCCAAATTAACCTGTAGATAACGTAGAAAATGGTAAATTTTTACTTAGCGCCCTTTTCGAATTTTGCAACTTATTTTCATGTAACGTGTATTAGACAGTATTAGAAGTGTTTTGTGACACGTTACATATTGCGCAAAGCACATTTGACGCCAAAAATTGAAAAAAAATCCCAAATGTTTCAGAAAGTAGAATAGCAGCTTGCCAAACCACAGCTAACCTAAACTAACCCAAACTAACCAACACTAACCAAAACCAACCCAGACTAACCCAAACTAACCAAAACCAACCCAAACAAATCAAAACTAACCCAGACTAACCCTAAATTAACCAAAGCAAGGAAATAAGCGCGCAAACAACACGTGCGCTTATCTCTTCACTATCTCAAACTAAGCAAAACCAACCCAGACTAACCAGAACTAACCTAAACTAACCAACACTAACTCAAAGTAACCAAAACCAACCCAGACAAACCCAAACTCACCACCAAAGCCAACCCAAACAAACCAAAACTAACCCAGACTAACCCTAAATTAATCAAAGTAAGGAAATAAGCGCGCAAACACTCTCTTCACTATCTCAAACTAAGCAAAACTAACCCAGACTAACCAATACTAACCCAAACTAACCCAAAGTAACCAAAACCAACCCAGACTAACCCAAACTAACCAAAGCCGACCCAAACAAACCAAATCTAACCCAGACTAACCCTAAATTAACCAAAGTAAGGAAATAAGCGCGCAAACAAGGGCGCTACGCGCGCTTGTCTCTTCACTATCTCGGACTAAGCCAAACCAACCTAAACCAACCAAAACTAACCCAAACTAACCAACACTAACCCAAAGTAACCAAAAACCAACCCAGACTAAACCAAACTAACCAATGCCAACCCAAACAAACCAAAACTAATCCAGACTAACCCTAAATTAACCAAAGTAAGGAAATAAGCGCGCAAAGAAGCGCGCTTCGCGCGCTTGTCTCTTCGCTATCTCAAACTAAGCAAAACCAACCCAAACTAACCAAAACTAGCCCAAACTAACCAACACTAACCCAAAGTAACCAAAACCAACACAGACTAACCCAAACTAACCAAAGCCAACCAAAACTAACCCAGACTAACCCTAAATTAACCAAAGTAAGGAAATAAGCGCGCAATCAAGCGCGCGTACACCCTCGTCTGTCCACAAAATGTTCTTAAATAATTCAGGGTCATGATCTTGTTGTCTAATTAGAATTTGTGACACAAATCAGAATCGTAATTCTTTCTGGTCAGGTTTTATGTGTTGAACAGGAAGAACGTGGAAGGGGGTCATTTTG
The DNA here is from genome assembly GCA_016904865.1 of Pissodes strobi. Taxonomy (NCBI): domain Eukaryota; kingdom Metazoa; phylum Arthropoda; class Insecta; order Coleoptera; family Curculionidae; genus Pissodes; species Pissodes strobi. Next base: position 31,663 of record MU183715.1, read on the forward strand.
CATCGTTTTAAAGTTCTGCGAACAGTTCCGGAACTAACTCTTCCTCTTGCATGACCATACTGAATATCTAGAACTGCATCGGCAACTGAATTAGTAGGATTATGTGTAAAATAATTTACGATGGCGTGGTCCCGAATTTTTCTTCTTTGTAACAATTTTTAATCGTTCCTCTAATGAACATTTCATTTTGTCAAAAAATTTAAAACTATCATGACAGTGAAAGATAATACAGGTAATTCTTAGCTATAGGTGATTTTTACCTATATAATATGCCGTGAAAATTAAGGGTTAAATCGCTTTTTTTGTTGTAAAAGAACATATTTCCATAAAAGGAATCAATAAAATTTATATCGTAGCATACCTGAAAAAATGCTCACTTTTGATATGAGATAAAAAAAAAATTGAGCGAGTCTGCTAGTACTCGAGACTGATGTGTAAACATATCCTATAACGACATCGGTTGTAAAAAAACGACAACAGCACGTTGTGTTCCAAGCCGTCACCCATCCAAGTACTATCCACTAGGTCAGAACTAGTATTTTCAACGTGCTATGATCGGTACCTGTACATTTTAGCTTGTTCAGAGAATTGAAACAAACACATTCGCATTTATAATATTAGATAGGATTCTTTAATAATACTTACTGGCAGCTTCGGAGTGGATTAATTCACTGCGCAAATTCGACAGGAAAATCTAATGCCACCAGCAATAACACCAAAATATGGAGACAGCTTATTTACCTTATAATCTTGGGCCGACATCCTTTGATTTGGGAAAGTCAATAACCAACTTTTTCAAATTTTAGAAGAGTGCTATGGCTCAATATTGTTTTAAACGTCTAGGCATCTGAATAATACTTTTGACAGTTCGTTTAATTTAAAATAATAATATGTTTTTTATCGTCTAAATCCGTTTAAAAACGATTTTAAATTGCAAAATTGTATAAAAATCCGAAAAATCGGACTTTTTTAGGATGATAGCCGTGGCTTCGGACGAATTTGTCGTGGATTTTGAAGCGAAAATTCATTTTAAATTCAACCGTCCACTAAAAATAAGCTGTGCTATGGATCCAAATACACTGCGAATATAATATAATAAAAATAATACATTTGACGGTTCGTTTAATTTAAAATATGCTTTTTTATCTTCTAAAATCCGTTTAAAACGATTTTAAATGGCAAAATTATATATTAATACCGCCTAGCGGCTAGAATCGGTTTACACATTCCGTCCCCACATCTCCGTCCCCACATTTCCGTCTCCCCATTTCCGTCGCATTTGCCGAGATTTACCCTCATATCGCCGCGTAAGATGTTTACACATCAAAAATCGGTATTCCATTTAAAAAAACAAGAATGTACTCCGTAACTCTTTTGTTTGAGGTTCAGTTGTTTTCTAAGCGACATTTTCAAATTCTACGAAATAAGCTACATCGAACTGATATTTTCGTTTCCTCCAAAAATACAAGGAAAGTCAAAAATAAGGCCCTGTTCAGTCCTCGTTGGCGAGTACATAAAGGAAAATTCGCTATGTTACAAATGAGAATGTATCATTTTTTAGTAGTTTATTCGAAGCTTGTAAGCCTCCCCCTTTATGAGCGTATTATTCCGTGATACGTAGGATGATTTCCACAAAACGTAATGCTGATTGAAGTAAACACACGCATTTAGTTGCATCTCTTAAAAGAAATTGTAAGGGCTATCGAGCAAAAACGTCAAGAGTATTCACGAGAATAGATGTTTTTAAAAGAAGGGGATTATAGACAATTTTTAGTTACATGGTGACTTTAATTGTTGGATTGGCTGGAGCATGCAGGAGAGAAGAATTGACAAATTTACTTCTAGACAATGTAAAGAATGACGGTGAATGTGTCCATGTTATTTTGCCAAACATTAAAACCAGGATATTCGTAGATTTTTGTGACATCTGAAAAGATTGAGGTTATAAATAGGGTTGAAATTATTCGCAGTTACGATAGCTAAAGATGTTATTTTCACGGAAAAGGTAATCAAATGTAATGATGGGAAATAAAAATAACACTATTATAACACTAAAACAGAGTTTTATACACAATAACAATACCGAAGTGGCAGTATTGGTTTTAAAAGATGCCCCCCTTCGAGATTTCTATCTGCACCAAGAATAAGCAAAGCAAATATTTGGTTATTACTCCATCTACACTTTTATATAGAAGATTGAATTCGAAAAGTATTTTAAAATAAATAATGTAGACGATATTAGAGAATTTATAAGAATGATGCTTACAACAAGGGGACAGAAGAAATTTATCTCGTAAGAGTACTACGCTAGGCAAATTTTAAGGAAGCTTTGTATGGCCAGTTAGTACAAGTTTTTCAAGTCAATATACCAAGTTTTATATAAAAGTTCTCCAATAGTTACTCAACATGTAGCAAGATTGAAGTGTGTATTTTACTTACAGAGAATGGTTGTAGCAATAATCAATCTCTGCTGGTTCTTTTAGAGATGCTTATTAAATAAGAATCAACATACTAATAATAAAGTTATTTTACCGCGTTGACTAATTTTCATGTTTTTGTATTTTTCTGATGAATCGCCTTGTTTGTCTTGATTTTGTGAATATTCTAGTCATACTATTTTTTGTAATTTACTTGTGAATTTGAGTTACCGTATGTAAGGAAATATTTTCAAAATTAATTTAATCGCGTTTCTATTAATGAAGCATTTTTATTTACTTAATTTAAAAGATTCATTTTTACTTCTCAACAGAAATATTATTTGCAAGTAACATTCTTTTCACTTAAATAATAAGCTATTTTTAAAAATAGTGTCAAGTACCAGCTAATACTGAGATACTATAGACAAGTTGCGATTTATGAGAGAACAGGACTTTCAAAATTGTCAAATATCCTAAGGATTGAACAAAGCAAGTATATGTTTAAAGCCGCAAATAAATTGCAAAAATGTAACATCCAAACTAAGTTCACAAACCAGGTGCATAACCAGGGTACTAGAAGTTTTAATAAATTCTATCGAAGCAATGTTCGCACTAATATCTGTCTGAATAATCCTGTGAATCAATGTATGATTACCTATAATAACCTCCCAGAGGAAATCCGCACAACTGTCACCCTAGATTCCTTCAAAAGGAAGATCGACCAACATAGATTCTAGATTGAAGTTTTTTGTTTAAAATAATTTATAGTATTAAGATTTTATGGGCAAAGCATTCCAAGACCAGCAGTTGTGCTGATTCGGAATTATTTGTTTGGCAATGTTGATGTTGTATTGTGGTTTTGTACGTGTATTTTAGTTTTATATAAGTCTAATGCACTAATGAAAAATGTACCATCTGACACTGTTCAAATAAAGGCATTAAAAAAAAAAAGTTAATAAGGCGTTCATTACCTTTGCCGCAAAAAAATCGTTTTGTTTTTATTTTAACATGCTATTGACAAAAAGTTACATCGAACTGCTTATCAAACAATCAGCTATCCAACTCAGAGCTGGAACGTTATGTGCATTCCCTCGCGCAGGCCGCCATTTTGGGTTAAAACCTATCAAATTCGACAGTGTTGGCTCGTCGCTCGTGGTCGTGTAAGATGAGTTGTTTGTGTTAGCCACGATACAAGGTGTATCGTGGTGTTAGCCAGTGACATAGTTACAGTTTTCATATATTTTCTAGTTACAGTGATTAACAGTTGTGTACGTTCGTGAACAAATTACTAAAACAGTTGCTTACTTATTGTATTAGTGTAAGTGCCCAGCGACATAAAGTTGCATTTATGAATACTGTCTTGGAAATTTTTGTGTGGCTTAATTGCGGCTAGTCTACCACCTTTTCCCTTTATGAAAACTTTCGTAGTGCTTTCCAGTTTTTTCGAAAACTGATCATTTCGCGTAGTGCAAAAAATTTATGGATACTGTTTTTGCTTAATGTAATCGCGAGGCAAGTTTATGAAACGCGCGAAAAAAAAAGTGTCCGACGAAAATTTTTGGTCGTTAAGGGTGTCCGACAATTCAAACATATCCACTTCATGAGTTAAAAAAATTTATGGATAACGAGCTGATTTTTTCAGGATTACTTAATAAAAATATGTAGAAAATAAATATCCAATTGACCGACAAATTACATTTTCCGATTTTCCAGTCCGACGCGGGAAGAACATCGATTTCAATCTGCAGTCCGACAAAAAAACATCGATTTTAAACAGCATTATTTTTCAAGTATTCATTAATTGTGATAAAGTTTTACAAGCCACTGTAAATGGATTGTGAAATGCGTAAATAGTTAATAATATGTCTGAAACTTACCGACCCCCAGTATATAAGAATTTATATATATATTTAGTATATGTATTACCTTCTGAAAGTCGGCAGTCAGACACGTGATCGTACAATTTTTTACAAACCTATTTCGACCCATCCATTACGTTGTGTATTTAGTAGCTCCCAAATTCTGTTAGAGTTTGGAGCCGCAATAATTCTTTTGTATTTTCCTTGTTGGGAACACTGAAAAAACTGATGTTTTAACGGCAAATGAACTCGCGCAGTTGCCCTTTTTGCTTTTGTGGCAAGGGAGACTCCTTAATTTCAATGGCATTGCTTTTGCGCTAACCGAAACCACTGCAATTGAGTCAAATTCACCGCGCATTTGCCATGTTATGCCTTTGAGCCAAATGAAATGCTTTTAAGTCAAATTAGGGAGTTTCTGGCTAAAGCCGTGTTTTTGTTAGCAAGCACAAAATTACTGAATTTGGGCCAATTTCTCCGTGTTATTTCTCCTATCCTGAGAGTGAAATGAGATGGTTTTATGTCAAATTCGGGAGCTTCTAGAGCTAAATGCCATGCTTTTGGTAACGGGTCTGCGCTTTTGGCATAGGTACATTCCGAGAGGCGTGGTTTCCCACACCTCGATGTTGGTCATGGTCAGTTTCTCTTGAACATCGAATCGAACAGGTGCGTGTGTCTTTTCCATGGTGAATACATGATCATGAGTAATGTGAAAGAATTCTTGGCGATGTGGCGTTATCAAAATGTTAAGGTATGTAAGTTATGTACAGTTTTCTTCTATTTATGATTTCGTAAAAATTTATATGACAACAATGTTGGTTGATCAAAATCTTTCTTTTAACTAATCTATAGGTTTACCTTAAAATTATACGTATATAATGCTGCTCTAAACTATGATTAGATAATAATTTATATATGTATATAATACACATAATAGTACATTTGTAGCGTAATAATATTAACCACTATAAACATTTTGAATTGTGAAGCTATCAGCTCAGAAAATTCCTAAGTCATCAGATAACTTGCAGACCACGCGTTGGTGTGCGTCAGTGCGTCCATCTTTTTTCAATAGAATGCTGGTGTTTTGATGGAAGTTTCCAGAAACATTTCTGCTTATTGGCTAAACGCGCATGCATTTGTAGCAAAGTCTTAGTCTCTGACATCAAAATCTTAGGATTTTGTTACAAGTTCGTGAAAATTTTCAGCCCGGCTCTTTATTGCTTATAATAATATATACTCATGTCTTGTTGCTAAAATTAAGGGCCGATTTAAAAAAAATACATTATGATTTTTTAATTATTATTATTGGTTTAAACTTATATCCGTTTGGGTTATTGTCAGATCCGCCCTTGGCTAAACTATGATTTGTTTTCTTGCAGTGCAAAACATTGACGGATTAGATATAATCAAATTATTACCAAAAAAAGAAGAAGCAGGCATTCTCGAACAAAATATTCTGGTAGATAAAAAGTTGACAAAAGCTATCCAAGGCCTGAAAGATTGGTGATGGTAAATCAAACCTTTAGAACCTGATGTAATTACCAACAATGCTTAAGAAATTAGCTGGATCAGTGTTGATAATTTTTGTTTTAAAATAAGTTTGGCATTGCAACTTTTTGTTGTTTGCCAAGAAGTTCGTATTAGACAAGTACGAGTTTATATAAAACTACTAAACAGTGATCTTTTAATTTTTTTTGTACCTTCAACAGGATCACTTTTTTGTCAAACATTTCAGTTCATAAGTGCTTCTGTTTATTTTCAATAGCTAATGTGCTTTTGCTGTTACCAAGTTCGTATTAGTATTACTTTTTTGTACCTTCAACAAAGCACTTTTCAAAGATTTCACTTCATATAAGTGGTTTTGTTTATTTTAAATAACTCAAGTGTCTTTTACCTAGTGTAAGTTATCCTTATGAAAATGTCCAAATGTTATTTTTGTTACATGAAAAGAAACTAATAAAACTATATTTCGATATTCCTCCTGTGTATCTCTATACATTACCGACACCCACATTATATTAAGGTCATATATTTTTCCAAATACTTTTAGATATGAACACTTTTTTAACGTTATAATTGATTTGTGCTATTTGGGTAAGTTACTCTAAAATCGAGTATCCTGCTTGAGAAGTATATAGGGCGATGTGAGATAAAGCCATGGCGAATTTCTCCTAAAAACATGCGAGCTTGTCTGTACAAGGCGACCAGTTATATGTGGACCTACCCAAAAACTTTTTTGCTAGTCGGCTTAAAAAGTTGTAAAATAGTTTTTGAGGGGTACATATAACTTATCGCCCTGTACAGATAAACTCGCATGCTTTTAGAAGAAATTCGACGTGGCTTTTTCTTGCAAATTCGCAATACTTTTGTCGCAAATGCGCAGAGCTTTTGTAGCAAATTCGCAGTGCTTCTTAGCAAATTCGCAATACTTTTGTCGCAAATTCGAAGTGCTTTTGTAGCAAATTCGCAGTGCTTTATTAAAAAATCATAATGGACTTTGAAGACAGAGTTGAAACTTTGGCATAAAATCATACAAATTGCTGTGCTTTTATGACAAGAACATACCCTTTTGGAACAAGGAATTTTAGGCGTTTATTCCAAATGTGTCCTGAATTTGCATCAATTGAGCCATGCATTTGGCATATATCAAATGCATGGCGCAACTGATTCAAGTGCGTACGCATTTGAGCAAATCAAATTGTTTTTTCAGTGAACTCTTGTTTCCCCCTTTTTTTCTTCCTTATCTTAGCAATTAACACCAAGAACATTTAATACATTTATTAAATAAACGAAACAGTGAGCACATGTTAACACGGATAACCCTGACGTCCTACTAATAGAACGGCATCTTTAAAAATATCTGCGCACGCCGATGGTGAGAAATTTGGCTCGTCATCTATAAGTGAGTTTCGGGACAACCTTATTTCCGCGCCGTATTGCTTGCGCAGCGCTGCATGTTTTTGTTTAACTTAATTAGAAAAGTGAATAAAAATGGCCGAATATAACATCAAGTTTGCTAGGTAAGTATATTACTCAAGAAACATTCAATAACTTATTAGTGTTAGCTTTATTTTCATGTATATATACCAAAATAACAATATATTTACTGATAACTTCAATAAGGCATGCTAGTCGTTGGCAGCGAGCCGCCATTTATTGCCGTCCTTTATATAGGCCGTTAGGAATAAGAGCTACTTTACGAAATAAAAAATTTGATTACTTATATTATTTTGTAAGTAATGGGTAAAGTAAAATCTAAAATTACCTCTATTTTTCATTTTTAGACGTTTTTCAATGCATGAAGCATTAGCAATGCTCGAGAAAGACGATTTTCCGCATCCTTCAGCTGACATTGTCATGTTACCGCTCGACGACGACTGTGAAACCGACGAGGATTCGGGCCAGGAAGATACGATGTGCCCTGATAATTTACCCTCTGCTCAGCTTAGGGCTCCAGCAGAAATACGGGTACCTCTCCAAGATTCGGACTCGGAAGATGACAACATTCCTCTGGCTCAACTTAGAGCCATGACACACACAGCGGTTTTTGCCGAATCGGCTGCCGAGTCGGACGCCGACTCAGCGCGTATAATATACTTTGCAAATGGGGAAAAACACACACGGTGGCGATTGACGAGTCGCTGCTTGTTAGCCGCCTCGGCACGTCATCTGATGCATGCGCCGGCCGATTCGGCAAAAACAGCTGTGTGTGTCATGGCCGTGCTAAATGGCCGACTCGGCAGCCGATTCGGCAAAATCCGCTGTGTGTGCCATGGCTCTAATTCCAAAAAAAGTCAAAATCCGCTCCAAAATTTGCCAAAGTTTATAATTGGACTAAAAGTCATATTCCATATGAGCCATGTAACTTTGATTCAGGTCAACAATTTGACTTAGAAGACGCAAATGACAGTTCACCGGTCTCCTTGTTTTTTAATTTCTTTGATGAAAACGTTTTTGACATACTCATTGAAGAAACGATGGCAAAACAAATAACAAACCAGTTACTGTCCGAGAAATGAAAAGTTTCGTTGGTACAGAAAACAGTATCCATAAATTTTTTGCACTACGCGAAATGATCGGCTTTCGGAAAAACTAGAAAGCAAACGCTCCCACTACGAAGCTTTTCATAAAGGGAAAAGGTAGGTGGTAGACTAGCCGCAATTAAGCCACACAAAAATTTCCAAGACAGTATTCATAAATGCAACTTTATGTCGCTGGGCACTTACACTATATGA
>MU183715.1:45173-57250 GCA_016904865.1 Pissodes strobi
GACCTGGAGATCAGAGTATCGGCTACTGATTGTATCTGAGAAGGATGATGGTGGGACTCTGCGTTTAAGTATCTATTGGTATGAGTTGGTTTCCTGTAAACTGTGTAGTCGATGGATAAGTCGTCTTTTTTTATAATTAAAAGGTCCAGGAAGGGCAGTTGACCGTTTGCTTCTACCTCAAGTGTAAATTGTATTCGGTGGTGTATTTTGTTGAGCTCTTCTAAGAATAGGTCTAGATTGGCTCTACCGTGTGGCCATATAATGAAAATTTTTCATTTTATATATTTTTTCGTGTATATGAAAAAGCTTCCAAAGATATATACGGAAATCTGAAGAATCACCATGATGACTGTTGTTTTTATAGCAAAAATTGTTCAAAAAAATTTTTGAACAATTCGTTGTTCTGCCAAGTATTTGCCAAAAGTTATTAGGTATTTCTCAAAGAGTTAAATTTGACCATGCTTGTCCCGGGTTCCCCAAGAATTATATTATTCAACTAAACATACGAGGTAGGATATCTTATACTTTAAAATATATTAACAAAAACTTTAAAAGTATTAATAAAAATAAGCTTATTATATGGAAAGCTCAATAATACTTTTTTACTTTTAAATAGATACATATTTGATAACAAACCTATTTTATACCTAATAGCTATTTTTGTAAAATGAATCATTTTGTCTATGATTTCAGTGGTTTACATTTATTTTCTTCCCGCTTAAGACAATATCTTATAAAAAAAACTAAATATAGATACCTATATTTAAAACAAAAAATTGATATCAATTTTTTTCTTTCAGCGAGAATGTAGGTACACAAATATTCAAATAAAAATTAACTAAAACCGTTGATTGAGTCTAATCAACGATAAAACTAAAAAAAAAAGATACAATATCAAAACTCCAATCCTGTCTATTTAAAATTGAATACTCCTTATCCCGGCCCTGTGTTTTACCCCGAAATGGCGTCGGTGACGTCAGATTTTTATTTTCACTTAGATCAAAGGGCCGACGAGAATCGGCTAGCTGATTGTTTGGTAGTTTGGTAAGCTGTGCTATTGATTTATGGGTAGGTATTTATTCAAACGTATAATTAAATGTACGAGGATTTAACAATAAAATATTTCAAGAAATTTCACATTTGAAAGAATATTTGAATTTAATCTATGAACAATAGAAAATCTGGCAGCAGCGGCTACGTCACCGTCGAATGCATACTGTTCCCGTACCGATAAATAATGTCAAATTACATATTTAGATCGTCCAAACGATTTCCTAGACAATTAACCATTAGAGATCGTTAGTCACAGCACAATGCTGTTATGTATATAGATGTAATTTTTAATTATGTCATGTTCTTATGGTTATGATTATTGGTATGCACATTTTGGAAAAGTAATTTTATGCAGAATGCGAGTATAAATAAAATATAGGGTTGTGTTGTATTTAAAGTAAGAAAGTTAGTATTACTTGAGTGTCAATCCGGAAAAGATATTCAATTTGTTTCACTGTCAAAATTTGCACTTTCCTCCCTATATCAAAATTCAAAGTCAAATTTTAAAACGTATAACAGCATGGTACTTTGACTAGCGAGTCCAGTGTGACCGGCTATGGTTCGGTTCTAATGTCTCTACCTCCCTCCTATTAACTTTTAAGGCTAATTTTCATATATAGGACTGCGCACCGACTGTGCGCCTACCGTGTCGTTGTCACTGTAAATCAAAAAATTGTATGATCCATATAAAACGCACTGAAGCCCTTATTTACATTTTCACATATAGGACTGTGCTACGACCGTGTTGCGGTCGTCAAGTCCTATTGTGAAAAAATAGAATACCCGCGACGCCAACGGCCGCAGCATGGTAGGCGCACAGTCGGTGCACAGTCCTATATATGAAAATGAGGCTTTAAACGATATATATTTAAGATGTCACCGGAATACATTTTTTACTGATTTGAGAAAACATCTATCGAAAAAATTGTTTTTGATGATTTGTTAGGTAAAACAATAGCGATGATTTAGAAATGTAATATACTCGATTTTTTTAAGTTCGTATTCGTTGTTAAGGGTCACAATCTTGAAATTGGTCGTTTGATATTTTTTCAATTTTGCAATAGTATTTGAAAACAAAGTGACACACGATGCCACTTTCAATTTTTAAATTCGATAAAAAACGATTTGCCATTTAAAAATCTTTTTCTTTTTCGTATTTGTGGATAAGAACCACATATGAAAATTGATAAGAACATACTTAAAAATGTACGATAATTTACAGTGCATGTTAACATGTATTTTAGATTGTCTAATAGTGAATAACTTAGATTCTTTTTGTAGGAACAAAGACCGAAAGCAATCAGCCCCCAGAACATACAAAACTTCAAGCACGATCTGTTAGACAGGAGTATACAGACATCTCAATTTTCTGAAATACTTAACCTTAAAAATGCCACTAATACACCAGCGATTAACCCAATGCAACCAATCAAGCTAATTGAACCTTCTTTCCTGAACAAGCTCAAACAGGAGGGCCAAGTCGAAAAGCCAGTATATATATTGTACCCGAACTATGTACTACCTGACCTAAACTTTTTAAATGAAAAGAATGAAGCAGATAATCTACTTTTTATCCCGCAAAGCGCACCGCGAATTTCTTCAGTTACTCGAAGAAGGCCATTTAGTTTTAATGACGTCGAAATGCTAAAAATGAAAGGTTTCAATCACGTGAAGGACTGGGATTCTTTGACTGTTCTGTTACCACAGGAATATCGGAAAATGTTGGCCGATGTGCCAGAAATTTCCAATCATATCAAAGTTGCCGCGAAGGAAAGACCTTCTTTTTTGAGGTGAGAACTTTACAGCAAATTATGGTATAGCTTATATTACAAAAATATTTATTTTTTACTTAAATAAACCAGACAAAATTGAAACACTCTAATTTGATTGGTCAGGATTTTTTTAACTGTAACCAATCTTAATCTTATGCCTCCAACTTTGATGGAAAAATGGAGTAGAAGTTTATGGACAAAGCGCCTTTACAGGAACATCATACATTAAGAAATATTTTATTGAACAAACTATCGCAAAATTTGTATGAATTTCTCTCCATCCTAAACTTAAAAGGTGTATTATATCTAAATTTGTTGGATACACAAATTTAACCTCTGTTAAATCAATGAACGAAAATATTATATTTCAATACGATAGTGCACCCTACCTACCACACTGTGTCACCAGTTGTAAACCGGCTAGGTGGTAGTTTGCAAACGTGAATAGGTAGACGTGAGACCAATGACTTTACCATGGCCTGCTCAAAGTCTTTTTTATCCGATCGGACGAAAAACGACACCTTTCCGATGTGTTTTCTCACCGCAAAAGTCATGATTCCAGTAGATTGTATTCGTTGCTTGGCAACATGCAATAACTGTACAAGAATAGAAAATAACTGTCCGGGAATATAACATTCCCGTCCTAGGCCGGGAATGTAACACTTCTGTTCTATTCAAATGCCTTGTTTGTCAGATCTGACGTCTATCAAAAGCAACATTTAGATGCTATTTCCGTAGTTACGTAATAAACTTCAAGCTCGCTCGATTTAAAACTTGATATTATGTTGAGTTTAAATTTAAAACACCGTTTTTATTTAGAGTAAGATTTGGCTCTATTTTTATAAGTACGTATTCTAATTAATTTCGATCGGATAAAAAATAGTATGTGCAACTCGTAGGAAAAGCACATTCCTGGACTCCGGTGTTGCTGGCCTCGGCTGCGCCTCGTCCAGCAATTACCACAGTCGTCCAGGAATGTTTTGCTTTTCCTCCTAGTTACACAATATACTATTTCCTTGCCAAAATGATTTTTCATAAAGTACAAAAAGCAGTTTCTATCAATTTTTTATATTTTCATTTGTTTTCAATACATTTTTAGATACACCCTGTAAATGAGATAAACATTTGCCAACTAATTTATAATGTTATGATGGTGACAATAGCTTTTTCCATACATTTTCGTACAATTTGCTTTTGAAATTATGTCAGCTTTAATATAGTCACCTCAACAATCAACTCTTTGGCCGAAATGTTTTTTTTTTAATTTTGACTCTAACTATATTATTAGTCTCTATACAGGGTGTTTATTTGTAACTCTAAATGGCATGGTGGCAGATGCATTGGTACTGGGAACCCTACAAATTGCAATGATTTATTGTGTTAGATCCTAAGACAAACGGTTTATTGCATGTTGACAGAGTGTGTTTTGAGAACGAGCTGGTAATTTTATTTATTTACCTACATATTTAGTAGAGGAGTGTGTGTAATCCCGTACTATAATGAAGAAATTTTAAAACAAATGTTGTTTTGCAGCTCTCTCCCTGTAAATAAATAATTTCGTTAGTGCATCCTCGTTATCTGATAAGCATGATTAATACAGAACGGCCAAATTAATAAGGCTGTTAAGACAAAATTACACTGGATCTTCCTAGATTATCTATATACCATTAATATATAACGCACTTAAGTTCAAATCTCGTAAATTGTTTGGGTTTTTTGATGTGTTGTTCCCGATTTTAGAAGAAAGAATATGTAAATAAGACATGAACCCGTTATTATCCAGAATATCCCTAAAGATGGGCCAGAAATTTCAAATTGCCTGATTTGACAAAAAGTTCCTTTTGGTTTCGAGACTATCATAGCAAAATATACCATTTTTATGTCTTCAAAAATAGACCAATATTTGTAAACATTTACATTTTAAAATACATTTTAAAGAACCAGGAAAATGTCTCTTTTAAAAGCTTTCTTCGGGTATCCAAAAACAACATGTCAGAAGCCTTATCGAGATTTAAACTTTGGTGCATTAAAAATATAGGTCTGGTATTGTGACCTGCTGTTTGTTATAATTTCGGGAATACCATATCGAAAATTTAGGCAAATGCAGCATAACTCTGTCTTAATTTTCATATTAATTTAAGTGGCCACCTTCTATAAACCATATTTATCATATGGCGAGGTTGCACCACAAAATTATTTTTTATTTAAAGGAATAAGGCTGCAAAATTACGTTTATTTTTGATGTGTAAACATCTTACGCGGCGGTATGAGGGTAAATCTCGGCAAATGGGACGGAAATGTGGGGACGGAATGTGTAAACCGATGTGACATTATAACCCGTGCGCATTGAGGAGCAAGCTAATCCAGGACGGCCGCGATTAGAACGACTCAAACGGCGCTTCTAAAAAGCTAGCCGCTAGGGCGGTATTAGATTTTCATTATATTATATTCGCAGTATATTTGGATCTACAACACAGCTTACTTTTAATAGACGGTTGAATTTAAAATGAATTTTTGCTTCAAAATCCACGACAAATTCGTCCTAAAAAAGTCCGGAAATTTTGGATTTTTATACAATTTTGCCATTTAAAATCGTTTTTAAACGGATTTTAGACGATAAAAAGGCATATTTTAAATTAAACGAACTGTATTATTACTAGTATTATTCAGATGCCCAGACGTTTAAAAGAATATTGAGTCATGGCCCTCTTCAAAATTTTGCAAAATTTGGTTATTGACTTTCCCAAATCAAAGAATGCCGCCCCAAGATGACTAGCTGTTAGTGAATAAGCTGTGCCCATGGGTTGATGTTATTCCTGGTGGCATTAGATTTTCTTGTCAAATTTGTGCAGTGAATTAACCAACTGCGATCGGAGCTGCCAGCAAGTATTATTAAAGAATCCTAACTAATATTATAAATGCGAATAACTAATATTATAAATGCGAATGTGTTTGTTTGTTTGTTTGTTTCTTCCGCTTTCACGCATAAACTACTCAACCGATCATCATGAAATTTTGTACAAATATTTTCAAGAGTATAGTAAAGGACATAGGACACTTTTAGCTTTTACCCGCGGTTTCGCTCGCGTTCATTTTTACGGCTAGTTTTAATCCTATTTTCCACGCTTAAACTACTTATCATGAAATTTTGTATAGATATTTTCAAGAGTATAGTAAAGGACATAGGAAGGACACTTTTAGCTTTTACCCGCGGCTTCGCTCGCGTTGATTTTTACGGTTAGTTTTAATCCTATTTTTATTTTCTTGAGGTTATATTTGTAAAAAAAAATTCTTGATTTTGGGCATGCCTTGGGTTAGTTTTGGTTAGTTTTTGTTCGTTGCGCCCCTCTAGCGAGCGAAGCGAGCGGAGGGCTATGCGTGAAGTGTAATATTAGACATTCTAATGCAAACGTTGTAAACGTAAACATTAAACAACGCACGTCAGGCGGTATCTGTGATGGGAATGTGTTTTGAAGGTTGTCTGTAATTGTTAGTGTAAAACGTGTTCCTTCTAACGCCAAAATATAGGCAACCAATTCCAAATAAGTGGTTGCCTATATTCAGGCGTCACGCGGCCTAAGGTGGCATTGGATTTTCATGTCTATAATGTCGATACAGAATATGTTTACACATCAGTGTCTCGAGTACTAGCAGACTCGCTCAATTTTTTTTATTAGACCGCTACGGTATTGCATAAAATGTAGACAGATAAATTAAAATGTAGGTCCATTTAAACGGGTATATCCGCAATAACATTCAACACTGTTAAATTGTTTGTTTCAGTCTCTAGTACAACAAATAATAAAAAAATTAAGGTTAGGTAGGTTCCAGAGTGTGTCTCCTGTAATGTGTTTTGGAGGCAATATCAAACACCCCGTATCTCTTCTTCTTCTTCTAGCCGTTTAGCGTCCAGAATTGGACATAGGCCTCCTTTAGTTCTTTCCATTTTATTCTATTCTGGGCAATTCTCATCCTATGGAAGTCCCGCCACCTTTTTTTATATCGTCGTACCACTGTGTGATAGATCTTCCTCTTGCTCTTCTGCCGGTCCATGATCTCCTTCGCAACACTCTTCCCTTCCACCTATTGTCTTTTATACGGGCGATATGTCCCGCGTAGTCCCATTTAAGCTGTGCTGCCCGGTCTATTATATCTGTTATTTTAGACTTGCTTCTAATTAACTCATTTCGTTTTTTGTCACGCAGAGAAACGCCTAATATTCTTCTTTCTATATTTCTTTGGGATACTCTAAGCTTGTTTACCATTTGCCCTGTGAAGGTCCTTGTTTGAGCGCCGTAGGTGGTTACTGGCAATACGCATTGGTCGTAAAGCTGTGATCGCAGATACAGGGGTATTTTTTTGTTGGTGAGTATATTTTTTAGTTTGCGAAAGCCGCCCATCCTAATCTAATTCTCCTTTCGATTTCGATATCTTTGTTTTCCTTTCCAAGGGTTATTTGTTGGCCTAAGTATGTATAATCCTTACATTCTCTATTTTGTTGTTAATTAATTATGATATTGGGATCCACCGGACACATAGTTTTGGTTTTATTTATATTGATTTGGAGGCCTATATCCCTTGATTTTTGGTTCAGATCTGTAATCATTTTTTCCAGGTGTTCAGCGTCATTGGCGAACAGAACTATGTCGTCTGCGTATCTGAGATGTATTAATCTCTCGCCGTCGATGATGACTCCCTCTTCTGACCAGTCTACATTCTTGAAAACTCCTTCTAGGGCCAGCGTAAACAGTTGGGGTGAGATTGTGTCTCCCTGTTTAATTCCCCTTTGCACGGTGAAGGAATCTGTTGTTTCGTGTATTCTCACTGCCGCATGCCGCTTTCCAGTGGCGGAACAACGTAACCACGGGCCTGTGTGCGGAAGTTTTGCCGGGCCCCTATTATGATACGGAGTATTGACAACTATATTAATATATGAATTTTGGGTACATAAAAAAGCAATTATTATACTGATAAGTATTTAATTTTCTAAACATAGAAAAATCTGGAAGTACAAATCAAAAACAATTTGTGATAAGATAATAATTTATATACGTACAAGTTACAAAACAACTAAAAACAATTTTTCTTCTAAATTAATATGATAAAAATAAAACAACAAAATATTGGATATTCTTCAACAATAACAAAAAAAAATTAAAACCTCTCAAATATTTACGAACTAACAGGAAAAATCTTTTTTCCTTGCTTTTGCATGTGCAAAATTTGAAATAAGATTGGACATATCTATTTTTTGAGCTTCCTCATTTTCTATAGAAATAATTGCTAAAGCTGATAATTTTTGATTGGTCATGCAATTTCTCAAATAAGTTTTAATCAACTTTAACTTGGAAAAAGACTGTTCAGCTGATGCAACCGAAATAGGGATGGTCAAAAAAATAATACAGGCAGTTACAATTTCACTAAAACTGGAGGATGAATAATAATTTTTTGCCAAAATAAAATCTAATAAATCAAAAACAGAAGATAAATTATCTAAATCGTTCTTAAAACATTCTCTAAATGAAAGCACTTGGGATGAAATTGTGTCCGCAATATCCTCTGAATATTGAAGATGCAGGGCTTGACTCATATCATAAATATCATTATCAGAAAGGGAAGGATCTCGTAAAACGTTGAGGAGTAAAATGGGGAAATAAGAACAAATTTTGTCAAGGCCGAAACTTCGATTTTTTAATTGAACTCTAATTATATCTATAGTTTTAAAAAATACATTTATTCTAAACCAAACATCACTTGTTTGAACTTGATAATGGTTATTCACATCATCAAAAAATATTTTTGGTCTTGATATCCTTTTGTTTTCGAATTCAGTAGTAGCCAAAGTAGCAGCTTCCATTTAAGTATTTCTGGCTCCTGGTCCGGGCCCCGGGCCTTTTTTTAACCCGGGCCTGTGTGCTTCGCATACATTGCACACCGTAGTTCCGCCACTGCCGCTTTCGCGTTTTCGTGAATCTTTTTCAGTAGGTTTTTGTATCTATGGTCGACACGGGCCAGCCCTAGCTCACTTAGAATTGCCCAATGTTCGATAGAATCGAAGGCTTTCTCGTAGTCTACGAAGACTGTGTATAATGGCATGTTGTATTCTGTTATTTTCTCATTTAGAATTTTGAAAGTCAAGAGATGATCGCATGTGCTAAAGCCCTTTCTGAATGCTGCCTGTTCTACAGGTTGATAATCATCGAGTTTACAACTAATTCTGTTAGCAATGATTCTGGTGAATAATTTATAGATGTGTGAAAGCAAACAGATTGGTCTATAATTACAAGATCAATCGACTTACCTGTAAGGAAGATCGATCGGAATTATCCGAGCATCTTCGCCGTCCCTCATTACACTTTGTAGTATACAACTTTTTCCCAATCGGTACAATTTTTAAAGAAGTTATCTAAAAACATGGTGATTCAGCCGACCCTGGCTAGCCGCTCGAGCTTATCGCCTTGATGCGTCATTACAATTTTGGTTCGTGAGATTTTTGATTACATTGCATTTGGGGTGAAAGGGAGAAGGTAAAGACTGGGTGGGTTTGTAATGAGGGACGGCGAAGATGCTCGGATAATTCCGATCGATCTTCCTTACAGGTAAGTCGATTGATCTTGTAATTATCCTTCGCATCTTCGCCGTCCCTCATTACACTTTGTAGATGTTTAAAGTATTTGCGATGTAATCTACATTAACTGAAAATTGCGATATTTCTGTAGTCCTAGATTTGTAAGCCCTTTTTATAAACTAAAATTCAAATTTATAACCATTATATTTAATAACACCCATATGAAGGTACATATATCATGTTTAACGCTTAACTGATATTAACCTTTAACGTGTTTTTAATACTATACCAATATTCTTATGTAATATGATAACAAGTTGGTAAGTAAGTTATAATTGTAGCTCCATATTTATATGATTCTTTAGAAATTATGGTTCAGTAAACAAGATGCAAATCCAGTGGGATTACCCACGCCAAGTTTGTTATAGAATTTTGTGAATACTTTTGATTTTTCTGTCGAGCCAGCTGTCTTCTGAATGGTTTGTAATGTAACTCCAATTCTTTGAGCTGCTGAAGATGCCCCGTGCTGTGTGCCCCAAAGATTTCCGTGTTTATACTGCTGGCTCTTAGTATTAACTTGACCCATCTGCTAATGGTTTGACTGCTGTCTGGGTGATAAGGCTTTTTGTGAGTGAGTATTACATTTTCTTTGGTTTTGCTTCTTGTGGTATCGATTGCATCTGCAAATGCAACGATCTATTAGCATATTTACAGTATCTGTGAATGCCGTAATTTCTGTTTTTGAACAGAAAAAATAGGTATGTTCACTAGCTGCAATGGAGGGTACGATCGATTGTATCTGCTAATACAACGAACTATTCACCTTTTATTGACTGGTAGCACCCTTTTTCCTTTTGTGCGTTCTATGCAAGTCTCTAATAGTGTGGCTATACATAGTTCAGGTTGATTGGTAAAATAAGGTAATATCAAATTAGGTTGAAGCCTGTTTAAGCCACCTGCTTCTATTTTATCCGGGAATCTGATTTCAATTATGTATTCATATTTAAAAATATTGTCTATTTTTACTTCCGGGTTGTCAGTGTGCCGGTGTGCCGTTATTAGTATTAAGAGTGTTACTAGCTTTAAAGTTAGATTTGTAGATTTAAGGATTCGTGAAGGTACATGCTCTTTAAGCACTGTAGACCTGCATAGGAATCCCAAGTAAGTAGTTGAGTACTTTGGATTTGGGGGTCTTATGTTAAATGTTCCATTGAGAATCCCTTTTATAACCGCTTCGTCTTTTGTTTAATATTCAATATTGGAGAAAGAACAGATTTGTGTGAGTTCATGGTAGAGTAGGATGACTCCGAAGACAATTGAATGTTTAGGAGCTCAATAAGTTTACGGTTTTGGTATATATTTGTTGGTGCTTACAAAACCACAAATTCCCCTATTTATTGTAAGTATTTCCGTATTGTTTGACGGCGCTATCTGTCAATGAATAAATAAGCACTTTTATCGCTTCATTAGGTACGCTTTGTTATAGAAAGGCTCTCCTGACAATAAGGAAGTTTCATCAATTTTTTATTTTATTTATTTATTTTATTTTTTTTTTAATTATTATTATTGCTGATTTTGATAGCCCATGAAAAATAAGTGAACACGTGTTTTTCTTTTTTTCATAAGCCAAAACATGAGGCAGATACAACGCCTTGAGATGTGCTTATGACGTCATAATACACATGAATTGTTACGTCACACCATGCATAGTATATCTATATATACAAAACCAAAAACTGGCATAGCTCTTGCAATATTCATCCTAGTGGAAATGAAAAACACGTATCGATTTCCTTTTTACTGTTCTATAGTTTGCAATAAAAAAACAGTCAGTTTAATTTCTCAGGAGACTTTCTAATTTCCCTAGAGCCAGGGAAATTTTCTTCCACAATGCTTGTTTCTATCTGCAAGGAGATGTGAGTAGGTATTTTTCAGGGTAAAAGATGATAGACTGTTCTACCAGTAGGTCTCTTCTCTCTTGTATAACCCTGAAAAATGAGCATTGTTGCGCGGGAATAACTACGCTTTTTTCAGAATTTATATAAAACCTAAATCTTGTAATGTTTGTGTAATTTTATTTATACTTTTAAGCTTGCTTTTGAATTACCAATAACTAGCCAATCGACTAAGTAGAGTACAGTTTTTATACCCTTTAATTTTACATATCTTACAACTGATTTCAGTTTTGTGAAAAGATATGGAACTGTACATAAACCAAATGAACCACAATTAAATGGGTATAATACGTTGCAAAAAAACGAATCTTAACAACTTTTTTGACTACTGTGCATAGGGATAAGGAAATGCATCTTTAAGTTCAGTTTTCCCCAAGAATGCGTATTTTGAAATTAAATTTTTTGCCGTCCTATGTAGTCTTCTATTTTGCTAACCGGAGTGGTGTCCTATTGAAAGGCATTTTATAATCCTGTACCCACTCTATTATTGAACTGTTTTTAATTTCTGCCAATTTTGAACGTATAATTCTAGTTCAGACGGTTGTCTAATTAAATTATTGAAAGGGAGGGCTAAGGCACTAATCCCACGGACCATAGTTGTTTCTGTAATTGATACAGTAGTTGTCTTGGCAGGATTTAGTACTCTCTTTGAGATTTAATTTTGATGGTCTTTACAGTTGGCAGCTGGTGGATACTTCTCTATCATACTGTTTGTTTTTTTTTTTTTTT
>MU183715.1:57350-80250 GCA_016904865.1 Pissodes strobi
TTTTTTTTTTTTTTTTTTTTTTTTTTTTGTCTATTAGCAAAGCGTGGTCTTGTTCAGGACCATCTGGTGCTTCTGATGTTGGTAAGTCTTGATTCGGATAAGTTATTTTCCCCGCCAGCGTGAGAGGATCTTCTAATGCATCTGCAAATGCAAAAGATTTTCCTTGGTTTTGCTACTTATTATATCGATTGCATCTGCAAGTGCAACGATCTATTAGCCTAGTTACAGCATCTGCAAATGCTGCAATTTCTGTTTTTGAACAGAAAAATAGGTTCATGAATATGTTCACTACCTGCAACTGCAATTGCAGACAGTGGGTACGATCGATTGTATCTGCTAATACAACGAACTATTCACCTTTTTGCTTGCTACTTAACCCTGGTTATGCTTTCGTCTTCATCTGCAAATGCAACGATTTTTTAGCATATTTACAGTATCTGCAAATACCGTAATTTCTGTTTTGAACAGAAACCAAGAGTGTAATAATTCGCTACCTCCAATGCAATGATTTTATGTAAGAGGGTTGCAATAGTATGGTGGTTATTTGTGTTTGTATCTGCAAATACATAGCACTATACGGTTTTATTTTTGTCAATACATATATCCTTTACATCGGCAAATGTAGGAATATAGTGTGCCTCTAACCACTCTAACATAATACACCTACTGACATGGAGGCTGTTGGGGGGCCTTCACATCTACAAAATGTGAAGGCCAATTTTAGTTAAAGTTATTCGCATCTGCAAATGCGAATTTGTAAATAGGTATTGATATTATTTATTAACATCTCCTGCAAGCAATGTTTACTCCAAATTTTTTTTCCTCACCGGTCGGCTCATATCAACACGAATTGTTTAAAAATAATGCGTTCCGGTATACATCGCTTCGACAAAGCCGAACGATAACATTCCGATAAATTTATGACGAGCGGCTAAATCCCGAGTTGCAATCCAAAATACTGCGCGCGATGCGACACGAATCCATGTCTACGTCCTAGCAAAATTTCTATTAATTTACCTTTTTCCCTTAATTTTGGGTTACTTTGGGTTAGCCTTGGGTTAGTTTTGGTTAGCACTTGGTTAGTTCTTGTTGATTGATCCCCCGTTGCGAGCAAAGCGAACGGAGGGGCATGCAAAGCTATAATAATACCCAACTTGGGTTTTAGTTGCTCTTAAATTATGAGTCAGCTTGCCTTTGTGGCTAGTTTTTAAGGGTTAATTTCGTGAGAAAAGGGCACTCTTCGACTTACTTAAAAATTTTTTTTTTTTTTTTTTTTTTGAAAATTATTTATTACTGCAGTAATAACAATAATTATTATATACATAATCCTTAATCCTCTAGACAGTGTTTTTAACACTGGTATTGAGGATAATTGCATTTTAGTAATAATAACAGTACGATTTCCTATAGTATTGTGGCTATGAATATCCTTTGAAATTATTATAATAATATTTGATTTTTGAGTTTTATTTATTATCCTGTAGATAAGTGGATCATGATTAAATATAACTTTTAGTTTTTTGTTTTGCAATATTTGCACCAAATCGAATTGTAGTTTATAGTCCCACATGTGGCCCATACGGGGATCAATTATCGAAAACGTGATAATAATACGAAGGCATTATAACCATTTGTTTCTATTTTTTATATTCCTTTATATGGTAAAAAAGTTTTATTCTATGTAAAACATTAATAAATGTGCAAGCCAACCGGTA
Source organism: Pissodes strobi (assembly GCA_016904865.1). Taxonomy (NCBI): domain Eukaryota; kingdom Metazoa; phylum Arthropoda; class Insecta; order Coleoptera; family Curculionidae; genus Pissodes; species Pissodes strobi. The sequence continues at coordinate 59,066 of MU183715.1, forward strand.
TATTTCCTTAGTCAGCCTTTTAATTGTGTTATGTAACCACTTTTTGTGATTGAATAGTATTGCTTTGGTAGGATGTACGATTACGATTAGACGAGATTACTAGAGAACGATTCGAATAGCTCGTATCGTTAACTTTTGCTTATTATTTATATTCATTTCGATATAATATATTTCAATTCCGAATATATTGTTTGATTCTGTGCATAATTGTGCACAGACGACAAATGTAGCAATGTTTTGTCATGCCCTCGTATATAAATAACAGTTTGTTAGTAATTTTTGACCGTAACCCGTTCGCACTCTATTTTATTCTAATATAGTTAGTTTTAGAAGTTTGAGAGTATTTTCCATTTTAATTTTATTAAGTAAAAAATTAAGGGTTACAAGTGTCATATTTATTCATAATACTAAGGTAGCTTAGTATTATACACATCATGCTTTTATACGAGAGATAGTTTCTGTTTTTATATATATAAGAGCACCAGGTATTTACGTATATTTGAAATTTTGGCATATAATCTTATGTGAACTCACCCCCTGATTCGCTTCTTCCAATGAATATTGCTCCCTTTTTTCGCCTCCTTTGCGAGCAAGACATATCACTACACATACACTGTACTTGAAATACGATTTCTAGGCATTTTTCTTCTTAAAACCAAAAGAAAGAACCGATTTACGGATTGTTGCTTGTCACCGATCGGTACAAAATTGTAATGACGCATCAAGGCGATAAGCTCGAGCGGCTAGCCAGGGTCGGCTGAATCACCATGTTTTTAGATAACTTCTTTAAAAATTGTACCGATTGGGAAAAAGTTGTATACTACAAAGTGTAATGAGGGACGGCGAAGATGCGAAGGATAATTCGGCTGGAGTTGCGGGTCTCCTTTCTTGTAGAGCAGGATGATTATGGATTCGTTCCAGGTTTCAGGTATTTCTTCGGTTTCAAAGCAAGTGTTGAAAAGTGTCTTTAGCTTGGGGATGATTGTTTCTTCTGCCTCCTTGATCATTTCTATTACTATTACGTCGCTTCCAGGGGCCCTGTTATTTTTTGCGGTTTTAAGAGCATGTTGTATTTCCTCCTCTGTTATTTCGGGGATTTCTTCCGACCCTACGTTTATTATCTTCCTTAATTTAATCGTTTCTGGTTTCTTTATTTGTGAGGTGTATAGGTCTTGGTAAAATTCCTTCGTGATCTTTAGTATTTCCTTCTTATTTCTGGTTTCCTGCTGCTTGGAGTCTTTTAGGGCTATTAATTATTTCCTGCCGTTGTTCCTCCGTAGGCATCTCATGTTTTTATTATTTTCTATTGCATTTTCTACTTCTGTTATGTAGTTTCTTTCCAGATCCTTGCGTATCATTTTTCTTGCTTCTCTTCTGGTCTCGCGGTATTATTCTGTGTTTTGTTTGCCTTCGCCGTACAAGGTCCTTCTTTTTTCTATCAGCTGAATCGTTTCCGGTCTTAGTTTGTTTGTTTTTTCTTTTTTGCGATTTTGAGTGCTGTTTCTTTAATTGTTGTGGTTAGGTGTGTTGACACTTCATTTATATTTGTTGGCATTATATTTTCTCTTAATTTAGCTTTCAATTCGTTTTGGTATGTAATCTTGTTTTCTTTCAGAGTGTTGCTATCAATTGAGTCTGTGTTTTGTTTAACATATCTTTTCGGCTTCTGTATGGATAATTTGGCTCTAACGATCCGGTGGTCGCTTCCTGTGTTGAAAGAGTTTAGAATTGAGATGTCGGTAACAATTTTCTTGGAAGATGATAGAATGTAATCGATTTCGTTACGTGTTCTGCCGTCAGGGCTTATCCATGTCCATTTCCTTTGTGGCTGTTTAAGAAAGAAGGTGTTCATTGCATATAGTCTTCTGTTTTCGAGAAAGTTGCATAATATGTGTCCTCGTGGGTTTCTTTCCCCTAGTCCTTGAATACCGATGTAGTGCTCGTCATCGGATAGCTTTGCGTTGAAGTCGCCAATAACCAAGTCATGGTTACATTTGTCTTTGTCTAGTGCTTTCCCGATATCCTCATATAGAATCTCTACTTCTTCGTCTTCGTATATAACCCAATAATATAGCTAGAATAAAAATCAAACACTGTTTAAGTAAAATGCTGATTATTTATTAAAATTGCTATACTGGGTCGCTAAAGGTATTGTGACCTGTAGAAGCTGTTTGTTATAATTTCAGGAATATCACATCGAAAATGTAGGAAAACGCAGCATAACTCTGTCTTAATTTTCATATTAATTTGGGTGGCCACCCTCTATAAACCATGTTTATCATATGGCGAGGTTGCACCACCATTTTTTTTTATTTGAACGAATAAGGCTGCAAAATTACGTTTAATTTTTTTTATTAAACCGCTACGGTATTGCATACGCTCCTCCATAAAATGTAGACAGATAAATCAAATTTTACGTCCATTTAAACGGGTATATCTGCAATGAAATTCAACACTGTCAAGTTGTTTGTTTTAGTCTCTAGTACAACAAATAATAAAAAAATCAAAGTTAGGTAGGGTTCCAAGAAACAGTGTGTCTCCCGCAATGTGTTTTGGAGGCAATAACCCAATAATATAGCTAGAGTAAAGATCAAACACCGTTTAAGTAAAAGGCAGATTATTTATTAAAATTGCTATACTGGGTCGCTATCTTAGATCTCACATAATTTCAAAAACGGATTGAACCAATAAAACAAATTTGGAATTTCTTAATTTCTAACTCCTTCTCGAAGTTCACAGACTTTTACGAAAATGCAAGTGTTTTATTTCCTATCTTTTATATATTATTTCTCATCTGCATACAAATTCAAATCGTATCGTGATGTGCTGCAATTAAGATATTTTTGTTCAAATTTTTATGTCCAGCAGTTTAAATTAGGTATAGGCTTATATGTGTATATGTGTTTAAGTCTAAGAGATAAGAGATGTATTCTATCTAGAACAAAAAAGCGCCCCATGAGCTGCGAAGTAATTCAGACTAACATATCATCTAGTTCAAGTACTGCAACGCAACCAAGCAGTGGGTATAGAGGATCTTCTAGCTTATTAACTGACTCCCAAAATAGTCCGGCTGTTCAAGGTAACCATAACCCTCTCTTTGTGTACCGGTACGACAGCGTGACAAGTTCAGAAGCTAGTCTTTTAGACAGGTGAGATTTATGTTAATGAAAATATTTATATTATATTAAAGTGGTTTGAATAATGTAATATGGAAACGACGTGCTTTTGTATTTAGACTATCGCCTGGATGGTCGAGATTTTAAATACAAGCATATTTTTTACCTTAGTTTGTTCTTCATTTTGTTGTAGGCTATTTTCTCATGGTTTGAATAAATCTCAAGACATATGTGTTTGAACATTTTAAATATTAGGGATCGTCATGTACTCGGTAATATGGCATCCAAAGTTTTACTCCGTTACCTTTAATGTTTCCAGAGCTCATAGGTTCAGTTGCATGAGGTCCATTCAGCTAAATCTTGACTGATAGTTTAGCCTTTACATAAATGGCATTACTAGAAAATTAAAAACTTTGGCAACAATAAATATTTTAACATCATCAGGCGTAATGCAGTTTTTGGGTTCAAATTGGTTAGATGTTTAGGGACAGATATATTTTTAGCCCTAACTGCCCTGTACTGTGTGTAATATACATGTCAATACAAATGTCAAAGGCTATTACTTCATATTAGTCTTGGTGAATTCAAAGTACTAGATCGCTAAGTATTATTAAATGATCTGATTCAGCGCATAAGGATCCTCATCTAGAACTATTTTTCTACACGGCGAATTAAGAATTAATTTTTCAATGTTTAAGAACTAGAATCGCACGTACAATTTTCGACATATAACATATTATTACATTTTAAATTCCACATATTTACGAAATATGCTGAAAACTCGAACTGTTTGTACTAAGGGCAGAGCTTTCCAACATGCGGCTCCCCATGATATTTTTCGGCACACGGAGCAATATAGGTACTGTTCTTTCAGAAACCATGAATCTGGGATATATATTACAGCATGGGTACAAACATATAATATTACTAAATCTTTTTTCACTTTAACTGGCAACATTGTGCGTGTAAACTAAACTTTTGAAGTCAACATTAGAGAAGCAGGATTTCATAATCTTTCAAACTGTAAAGCATGTTAAAAACGGCGGGTTTTGATGAAATTTCACTTTCAACCCATATGAACTACATTTAAATAATCATAGAAGAATTCAAAAGTCGATTTGGCGACTAGTAAAACCAAAGGAGATATTTTAGTTTTTATTCTGTCGTGCACCATTTTTATAGGAAATATAAGAGCTGATCTTCAAATGGAACTGAGTAATTTGCGGTCGTAGGTCTTTTTTGCCAAGATGGTGGATAAAACTGTATTATAGTCGATTTTTTTACAGTGATCCCCTAGCTACTTAAAGTTGAACACATCTGACTTACACCGCAGCTGGTTTCACAGCTGTATCTTAGTTTTGCATTAATGGTATCTCTTAATCCGACATGAATAAATATCTTGAATTTCTGTAATATACAGTGTCGAGAAATTATATTCCTTGAAAATATTTGTCTATTACTTTCTTGTAATAAAAATACAATTAACACAAATTTCAGAATACACCACTCCCGATATGTTAGCTTTGTTTTTTTTTTAGTAGTAGTTAGAGATGCAGACAGTTTTTTCATTTTTAGTTTCACGCCGTCCATTTTTAACTTCTCATCGCCCGCAAAGTAAAAGGTAGCTAACTCATTCGGTCATACCCATATACCATGCTGATGTAATAAGTAGTCAGAAAACGACAAAATTGCGAATATTTGAACGCTAGAGTATTCAAAAAGATTGACAGAGAAAGGCAAGGCAAATCCCCTCGATGCCGATAGTGAAGTAATGGCATGGCACTGACCTGAAAACGCTAAAAGGAAGAGGAATAACAGTCGTTCTGTGATCAAAGTGTCGTAAATAAAATATGAATTACTTCCAACTTTAAAATGGATTACGATTTTTAATAGGAAGCTTTAAGTGTCTACAGACGATCAAATTCTCGATCGATATATATTTTTAATAAGCCTAGTATATCTAATTTAAATTCCTCTCCACCCGATTTTTTCCAGATTTAGAAATTAACGATATAGATACATGATAAATAATTATTGCATGCATTTTTAATAAAACTTAAATTGATTTGTGTTTGTATAAAGTAATCAATAACTACTCTTCAAGAGGGATTATAAAGCACGTAACCTTAGCTCTTACTCGTTTTTTGAATCTTGTTTCTCTCTCAACTAATACGGGAGCTACAGTTATTTTGACATTAATATGCCCATTTCGTGTTAGTGCTACAATCCGTTTAATTTTTCAGACGTAGCTTACATACTTTCGTTTATAACATTATTTATAAAGTTTAATGCTTTAATTTTTTACAGGCAATGTTTTATAAAGCATTAACGAAACATACAAAAAAACAATAGCACAATGGAAGCTAGCTCTCACTTGAATAACAGCTAACAGCTTCACACCTTCTGCTATCAATAAAATTCATAATGATATATATCTTCAGGGATATCAACTCGCGCTTCCACTAACGCATCACTTAGCTGTTGCAATGTTTGAGGGAGCAACCTGCCGATTTCGCACGTGCCTTCCCAATTAATCCCAGAATTGGGATGTAATCCGGAAAACGAGCAACCCAATTCATTATCGTGATTTACTTCTACAAAAAAAATGTTGACTTGTCGTGCTCGATGAGACAGAACGTTCGTCATCGATTAATACAAAGTTTTGTCCAATAATTCGCGAAAATGAACCGACAATTGAATTTAGAACGGAGATAATGTAAACTTTTTTTTATTGTTTAATTGCAGTTCAATGTCATGAAATTGGTGAACTACATTTTTTATTTGCATTGAAACGATTCCTATTTCACGTCGAGTTGGATTTTTTATAAAACGATCAACTCTCGAATTTGTAGCTCACTGACGACCTCTCCAGTCAGTTGTATACGGTGAGCCTGTAACTAAAAATCAGTTCCACAGACCAGTACTTACCCTTTGTGACTTTCTTATTTTATTCCCAATGCTCTAGCCAGCTTGTATGTGACCTACTCATTTCTGAGTTTTGCAATCGCTGGTAAGGTATTTTATAGAACCCGTGTAGTGCAAGCAATTTAAAATGCTACAAAAATATCACATTATGTCAGATGACCAGCTTTGACAGTTTTATTTCTACAGCAATACATTGTTTTAGGAAATATTGTTGATGCTTAGGCATTTTGTTGTTACGATGTTTATACATTCCATACTTAAAAAGTAATAATTTTCATTTTCGAAAATTGTTGAACTAAATTTTATAAAGCTAACGAATAACATGATTCCTTAAAGCCATACAATTTCGTTTTTGTAGCGTTGTTTACTTAATTTGTAATTTTTTTTATTAATATGAAAATAATTGTAGCTCCCTTATTAGTTGAGATACAAACAAGATTCAAGAGACAATAGATAGCTAAAGTTACTGCTTTATGAACTCTCTTGAAGAAGAGTTGTAGATTACCTTATACAAATCACGGATCAACTTAAGTTTAATCAAAAAAACACTTATTAATTTATCTACAAAGTATATTATTAATTTTTTAATTTAAAGAAACCGGGTGAGGAAATATTTAAACTAAACACACAGGGCTTGCCCACAAGAAAAAAACAAAGAAGTGAAGATCTATTGAAAATTTGATTATCTGAAGACACTTAAAGTTACCTATTAAAAATGGCCATCAATTTCGCCACATATTTTTTCGAGAAAATCAAATATTTTTTTATATACCCTGTAGATTACAAAATTTAGTATTGTCCTTAATATGCAATGACATGATCTTCTAAATGATTATCTGCTACACACATTCAAGAAAGGAGAATATCAAAATTAAAAAATAAAATAAAATGAAACGTTTTATTTCCTCAATCGAAAAGTAAATAACAAAAATTGAAGAGAAGGTCCCAATGTAAAAATTTAAACAAGGAAATCTGGATATTCAAAATAACACATGGTTAAGTTTAACTAACCTTCTGTAAATAATAACAAGTTTTGTTCTTATAAGCATTTCGTGATTTAAATCCATTTATACTGCCAGCATTCTTAACGTAATGGTTAATTTTATTAAACAATTTACAACTCATATTATACAGAGTGGCCCAACTAAAACTAATCAGGCGTATTTTGTGTCACTATTTTGGAAAAACGCTCGGACTCCAATCGATTTAGTCTCAAGATGGAAGGTTTTCATAGTATACTTTCACCCCTAAGGTATGATGAAATTCACTCCTAAAGTTCTCAATGCATTGTTAAAGTAGTTAAATACTTAAATTTCCTTTGAAATAAAATCTAACTTTTTAAATTCAGTACAGTTTTTGAAAAATTACGCCAGCAGCGTGTGAAAAAATCTAATGCATAATGCAAATTTGATATCAAATAAAAAAGCAATAAAATATAATGTAGTATATCACAGTTGCAGTTGTAGAAAAAGTATAGCGTGCAACCCGGGTGAAAAGAACAGTTTTCAGCACTTATTGTACAATATACTATTACTTGAGCTGATAAATATTACATCTGTTTATTTTTGTCTTCCATTATAAGTCCATGATAAATATGGTGGTTAACAATAATTAAGCATAAAATAGTAAAGGCGATATATATTTTTAGCGATAAACAAACACCGTGTATCACCACCACACCGCATTGCCCAGTGAGATGTGTAAGCTTGCCACATCAAGAAAGTATTCCCCCTCGACCTCCTTTGCCAAGAAGTATTTTAAGAAAAGCAGAGTTAAACAAGAGGTATAGCATGTTTGAGACCAGTGAAGAGGATTTAGCAAATGACGAGGTATGTTCCCGATGTAGATCATAAATTATGCGCTAAGACCATATTGATACGATTTTTGATATATCAATTTCAGATTTATTGTTAGTAATGTAGAGTTGAGAAAAAAATGATTTATAATATGGATGATTCGAAATATGCGTACTATTTATGATAATCTACAACAATTACTCTATGTGAGGTCAGTGGAGGAAATCTGAACCAGTTGCCTCGCGTCGCTTGCCCGCCCAATCACAAAAAGGGATATTTTTATAACACAATATACCTACTATTTATTATGATTTAATTTTTTTGTAATTCTTACTAGATAAATAGCGCAACATTTTATCAGTTGAGAATTACAGGAGATCTTACTAAAGTACAAAATATTCATCATCATCATATAACTGATCAGCCTGTATACGTCCACTCCTGAACGTAGGCCTCTTCCATAAGTCTCCACGTTTGTCGGTCTTGGGCTCTTTGCATCCAGTTTTTCCCCGCTTGGCGCTGGATATCGTCTCGCCACCTTCCTTTTGGTCGACCTACACTCCGTTTTGATTGTCGAGGTCTCCATTGCATGACCCTTTCGTCCACTTTATGTCATTCCTAGCAACATGACCCGCCCATCGTCATTTGTTTTTGGCAATTTGCTCGATTACATCAATGACCCCTGTTCTTCTTCTGATTTTCCTCATTTCGCCATTCAGCCATAGATGCCTGGTGCAATTCCTGGATCATCTGTTCTAACTGATCCTCATCACTACTTGCCAGTACGATGTCGTCTGCAAATCGAAAGTGGCTTAGATACTTCCCGTCTATGCTAATCCCTTTTCGTTCCCACGACAAGTTTTTAAAGACACTCTCCAACGCGAGAGTAAATAATTTAGGTGAAATTGTATCACCTTGGCGTACATCTCTTTCGACTGTGATTTTTTCGGTAACTAGATCTTTTTGTATTTTAACGTGAAGGGTATTCGATGATTTTTGCGTATCTGGAGTCAATTCTAGCTTCGTCCATGGCTTGCAACACCGCCCACGTTTCCACTGTGTCAAACGCTTTCCGATAGTCGATAAATGTCAGATGGAGCGGAACGTTGTACTCATTACATCTTTCAATCAGCGTACGAACAGTTTGGACGTGATCGGTGGTACTGAACCCTTCTAAATCCGGCTTGTTCTGCCGGTTGATAGAAGTCAAACTTGGCACTCAGACGATTCGTTATAATTTTTGTAAAAAGTTTGTAAAACATGGACAGCAGACTTATCGGTCTGTAGTTGTTAATGTCTGTACAGTCGCCCTTTTTGTATAGTAGGATCACCTCTGCATTTCCCCAGTCATCAGGAATTTTCCTCTCTTCGAGGCACTTGTTTAAGAGAAGAAGTATTGCTTTATCAAGTGCTACACCTCCCGTCTTTATTATCTCGCACGTTATCCGGTCTTCTCCAGGGGCTTTTCGGTTTTTCATTTGGTATAAAGCTGCTCTTAATTCCGATACATCTATTTTTAATAGATGCGCTTGCGTTAAAATCACCTATTACAATTGTAAACCTAGCCTTTTCCGCGTTCTTTGATGTGGTAAGGTCTTCGTAGAACTGTTCAATATTTTCATCTGGTGCTGAACCTGTGGGTGCATAAGCCTGTATTACCTGCATCCTGTATCTGCTGTTCAGTGCAATCACAATGTATATAACTGATATAGCGACTGTTTTGCATATGAGATGTTTTATCTTGCTATGGACCAGTATTGCCACTCTGCCAATGTGATGGTTAATTTCGGAATTTCTTTGGAACAACATATGGCCGGATTTGATTCTTTTGTTAGATTCGCCCTTTAACCTAGTTTCACTAATACCTAAGATATTCCATTTGATATTTTCCAGTTCGCCCTGTAGGTTATCGAGATGTTCTTCGAGTCTCATCGTGCGTATGTTGTAGGTTGCAATTAGGAGCACCTTCCCAACAGCATTTTTTGGGATTTGTTTTTGTTTTCCTTCTGGCAAAGTAAAATTCTTACCTCCCCCAGAATCCTTGAGGCAGACTGACGAGTCAGTGCGAGATTCTGCGATAGATGTATCTCTACTCGCCTGGGGTAATTTCTTTTTGGAATTTTCACTATTCATGGTTGTGTTTGGAAGAATTTGGCAATTCAAACGCCGCACTTGCCTAGCGTGTTGCCGAGTATTTCAGTTAGCCGCTCACTCTGAGACAGACACTGTTTGCAGCCGCCCAATTTGGAACATACGCTGCTGTGGTGCCTCATTTGATCCGCGGGTACTTATTTGGCCAGGCCTTATTCGTACCAGTCCTGTATATCTACAGGAGCTTTCCCTACCAGCCATTGGGACGTATCGGGGTTGAGGCCCTCATCCTTTGGAGTCTCACCTATGTTTTTATGTAGCCCCTACTCAATTCAAGGCCGGACACATATGTGAGCTATCCGCGGGCATATTAAGAAACTATTTTATCCATCTTTTGATGATTTTTTACACAGAGAAAATTAGTCATTATGCGAAGTCCAGGACAAATCCAGAAGTCATGGTGAATTAAACAAAACTTTATTTTTCTACATTACTGGAGATATATTATTGGCTCCCGTTCGTATTTGCATGCATGTTTGCTATAATGTTATGTGCCTGTGTCTATAGATAGTTTATATTATCTGAGATAGCTATTTATAAGTTACAGTATTCCATATATTCAGTATGAGATATTAAAAATCATTTTTTTAATCAAACGATTTCAATTTTTTTTCTACATGATCTAAACCTTAAACATATTAATAAAAAATTTGATTATTGATGTTGATGTTTACATGTGGAAGATACTAAAATCTGAACAGTTTTACTCATAACAAACTAGAGACGGCTTTTTCAGGTATTAATTTTAGAAAATCTACCTACGGACGACAAGCCAGAAGTAGAAAAATCCAGTTTTTTTCTACTTTCGATTAAAACTGAAATTGCAGTAGAACGAAAGATATGAAATTAAAATCCTATATGTTCTAAGTTCTAAGCCTCTCAATTTGCGTAAATGTCAATTTTATTCATCCAAAATAATTTAGATAAATATAGGAGTGTGTTATATCAAATTTTGCATTAAAAAATTCAATAAAATACAAAACATTCTATTTTAAACAAATAAAGTTTTGGCCCACCATGACTTCGTGAGCAACTCTGTATATATGATATTAACCAAGATCTATAAATCTTTTATACTAGTTTCACATTATAGCCTTTTTAGAGCCACTTTGTACTCGCAAAATCGTAGGCCAAGTAAAAATTTTACTAATTTTTAAATTTAACGAATTTAGTTTTTAAAAGCAAAAATCCAATATTAGTACATATATACAGTAATTAGTAGTACCACATATCTATAATAAGTGGATTGGAAATTCATTTAAGTTTGATTTTTAGGTGGTGTACAGTAAAAGAAAGTCTGTTCCCGAGTCATACTATTTAAATCGGAACAAGAGATTTTCAGAAACAGAAGATGAGGGAGTTGATGCAGGTGCCTCAAGCAGTAGTCTGGACGAGAAAGAAAGTTTATTAAATAAGACAGAATATCTTCTACCGAACATGAGTACCGACGAATTGATACAGCTAGAAGAATATCTAAAGTTAAGTGGATTTTCGTCCTCTGATGAGGACAAGACTGAGGAAAGCCTGATGCAGTTAAGGAGCTACGTTAGCAAGTTTTTGGCTTTGAAAATTAACCAAGTAAGTTTTATATTTTATCAGATAAATATATTTTATTGTTTTCTTTTATTTAAGAAATCCACATTTTAATAAGTGCTTTTTACACGACCGTTACGTTATTTAATCCGTACGCCAAATATTGGCTACGCCGCGCCGCCTATAAACGTAGTGAATAGTTCAATTTCACGTTGGTTAACGTGGTAAACCAATTCAAGAATGAAGTGGATACTGAAAATTCGTCAACCGATATCTAGAAAATAGTAGCGTAAGTAATGTGAATCAGTTCAAGGACTACAGAGAATTGCGCATGAAAAAAGCATAATATAATCGAAGAATACTAAAACTGGGTAAACGGGGAAAGCAAAATACTGAAGATTTGAGAAAAAATGTGAAAATTAAGGGAACTACGACATATAGGTCAAAAACCAATATAACTCTTCCAGTTTTGAAATCCTTGAAAGTGAGGTGTTGTGGAAATTGGACTTGGATCCTTAACAAAAACTTAATAAGAAAGTTAAGTTTTCGCTATAAAAAATACTGTTTCCTAAGATTTTTATATGGGGAGCAATTTAGCAGGGGAGAGATTGGGTATATTATTATTATTAAGTTACCAGAATAATTATAATATTTTTTCTTTGTACCCTTCTAATATTACATGTAACAGTTGCCTCGAATTCGAGTCTATTATATGTATGGGGATCTCGAAAACCGTAAAAGGGCAAATTTGTGCATTTAGGTGCCTAACAATATGCCGTATAGAATGTTTTAAATTTCCGAGTATTTCCGGAGAAATCCGGAAAAAAACCGAATTTTTAAAAATCGTTTTATTTTATTCCTGGGCTTATTTAAAATCGGAATTCACATTGAATTGCACTTTTGCATTGCCATTTCTTTCGCTCTATTCAATGGTTGTATCCGGTTTGGAATCCGATATTTCGTCTTCAAGGGGTCATCGTCAACTTTCTTTTTTTAAATACGAACTATCATTTTTTCATCGTTTTTCAGATGATATTGACATTACTAATATGAATATGTGTTTTTGTTTTTTATTCTTTTTTTCTAATTTTTATTTTATTTATTTTTTTTCAATTATTTATTTTGCTTTCGACTTATATTGAATAGCTTAAGTTACTTTTGAAATTTTTATACTATTTTATAAAAATATTTTCTTTTCTTTTTTGTGTTAAGTGGAGCCTTTATTTTTAATAAAAATAAAAATTAATTAAATTAAATAAACAGGTTCGTTTATTTTTTACGAGAATATGGTCCCGAACTATTACGTTAAAAAGTTGCTCATCAGTGCAAATATAAAATATTTTCAACTTTTAACCAACAAAAAAATACTTAACATAGAACAACATCAACAATTCCTAATAATACTGCGTGATACTATACTTAGATGATAAAACACACATATGGAAATTTTGATTATAAATTTAAAAAAAATTAAAAATTTATAATTATTCAAAAGTAATCCTCGCTATAAACACGCGAAGGCGCGTGAAAGACTGAATTAAAATGCATGATAAATGAACGTACTGCACGATATCATTATTGAGCTCTAAGATGGAACTTTACAAGCATAATAATTTAAAGTTGTTTTAATATTTTGCAATATTGATATCAATATTTATTCCCAATATAATGGGAATCTTATAAATACACATTTACATAAAGTAATCCAAAATGTTATTAACTATAGATAAATTATAATTTGTTAAAATCTAGATATTCGCACTACTGCAGGAAATTCAGTAATATTATCTGGCGTTACAGATAACATCGGATCCAATAAAAAAATTAAGACAATAATATTATTATCATGATCATCATTAAGAAGGGAATAACCTATTAATATCATAACATTTCCTAGACTGATGCATAAAATTTCCATTTCTACTTCATTTATTTGTCAATGAAACTAACTGAACAACACAACACGAAACACAAAATTAAATATTTTTATAGAATCTAAAAATTTCAAAAGTAACTTAAACTGTTCAAAATTGTCCCAAAGCAAAATAAATAATTTAAAAAAATAAATATAAAATGTAAAAAAAAAGAATACAAAAAAACACATATTCATATTAAGAATGCCAATATCATCTGAAAAACGACAAGAAAAATTAAAGTTCGTATTAAAAAAAAGAACGTTGACGATGGCCCCTTGAAGACCAAACGTCGGATTCCAAACTGCCATACCACAATTGGAGATAGAGCGAAAGAAGTGGCAATGCAAAAGTGCAATTCAATTTGAAATCCGTTTTTAAATAAGCCGAGGAAAAAATAAAACGATATTTCAAAATTTCCGGATATCTACGGAAATACTCGCGATTTTAAAACTTTCTAAACGGCATATTGTTAGGCACCTAAATGTGAAATTTTGCCCTAATTTGACCGACACTGTATGTCTTAGGGTTTTCGAGATCCCCATACATAGACTCGAATTCGAGCATATCGTTTTTGGTAAACTGTTATTATGTGGCTATCTTCACAATACTGGGAAAATAATAAAACTATTTTTCCTTTCTCCCGGTATATTGCAAATAATAAAAAATAGCGCAATATTTTGGTAGTGTTTGTATTTTCTAATATGATTAGTAACTTTGGACCCGCACTTTAAGACCGATTCGATTTTTGTATATTTTGATTTCCTCTGCTTGTTATATCACTGTCATGCCACAAGCACTTATAACGGCTAGAGACTAGTGCTTTTACAGTTTTTGAGAGAGTATTATTTAAATTTAATATTAAGTTGGATGTTAAAATAACATTTTAGATTGCATTTGACTTTCTAAAATTAAAAAAGTATACCTACCACCTACCAGTAAAAATCACTTCTCTTGCTCTTACTTTTACCGAGATAGTGAGATACTAATATAAAGGACCCCGCATACTTTTAATGGGATTTTAGAGAATGACGTAATTTGATGAAATTTTAGTATGTTGTAGTTCTTGAGCTTCTGATGAAAATGTCCCATGGGCCCAAAACGATCCTATGACTGGTTTCCGAGATACAGTGGCGGGTAGGGGTTACTTGGAAAACACAAATAAATTAATCTTTATCTTAAGTGGCTGTGTTAGATGTCACGCGATAATTTTTATGTACAGGGGGCACTAAAACGGGGTTTTAATGCATTTTGCCGAAGCTTCCAAACCCCAACATAGTACAGGAGGTACTCAAAAAGTATAAGTATTTTTATTTGTTTTTATACTTTCTAAAAATTGACAAAAGCCAACCTTAGCATGCAAAACCATAAAAAATATATTTTTTCTAATTAAGTAATTATTTATATACTAACAAAAAGTGGTATGTATGTCCAATGTTATTTAAAAATTGAACATTTTAAATAATTTCTGGTAAGATATTTTCTTCGAGATTTCTAACATCTTCGACACACTCTAAAGCATTATTGCTTGGATATTTAACTATATCTTGATGTCGAGCATAACTTAAATACCAAATAACACTTGCAATGTGGCAGCACATACCACTCGTGCTCCGGTTGCACAAGTGCAGTAAGTAGTACCCCTTTATTTCGTTGCGTGTATTGTTGTATTTAACAAATAGTTGATATTTTGTTGCATTTTTGTGTCTGGAAAAAATTCTGACTTATTAAATTATTTATGTTTAGCCCTGTATCTATTTGCATAAGATGACCCCTACGTTCTCCAATATTGCCCTGTATGTATGAGGGTGACATCTTTAACTGAAACATTCCAAATGTAAGGTGTCGTAAGTCTGCAAGATCTAATATGGGAAATTCCAATGGATCATTTTCTAGTTCCTGCCATAATCTAATTAAAGCATTTTCTTCAATAAAATGTTGTAGGTGGTTGGGCTCTTGCGCTTTTTGACGCATTTCATTAGCTAGTTCAACAGTAGCATCAGCCATGTTGATTAAAGGATGATACCTATTAAGCAATGCACAAATAATTTAAAAAAAATCTGCGACGTGAGGAATGTGTGTATTTGGTATGACATCTCTTAAAAATTTTGATACCGACTTAATGTGGCCGTTTTTCGATTCTATAATCCAACGTGTTTTAGTTATAAGTCTCGCTTGGTTTGCCTCGGCCGTTGTAAGTTGGGATCTTCGTCCTAAAAATGGAGGCAGTTCTGCGTTTATTTCCAAAGCATTTAGAAATTCCACACAATCTCTGTATCCTCTGTCTAAAATAAAAATGTCATTTTCCTGAAAATAATTTCTCAATTGGTTGAGGTCATCTACATATTGGTGGATTCAAATATTTGCATCATTGTTTGACGAGTCACAAAAATAGGGACCATGCGCGGCCAAAATATATCCATCTGGAGCCACTATCAAAACAGCCTATAAAAGGTGATAATTTTTATGAAACGAAAACGATTTTCTGAGAGCTTTAAAGTTTTTGCTTTTTTAAATTTCTAAATAAGTTGCATCAGTATAGGCAATTAGTAGAGAGCTATAGACGGACTCAATTCTCCCCCCTCCACTTTTTTGCCCCCGCACCCCCCCTCCGGTGCCACTGGGATAGACCCCGCCCACTTGGCCTCGGGTGTATTCAACCTTGAATGACATTGAGCTAATTTGACCTTGAATGCCCTTGACATTTGATCTTGAATGCCCTTGACTTTCTTATTGAAGGTCGCGCATATGGTCTTGGGATTGCTCCAAGCGTGTACGACTTTGAACGTCCTTGGGACTGCTTTGTGTTGTATTCAACCGTGAATGACTTGGCTAATTTGACCTTTAATGTCCTTGAGTGTGTTGTTGAAGTTCGCGCGTATGACCTTGGGATTACACCAAGTGAACGCTCTTAGGACTGTTTGCAGAGGGTTATTGTTCACGATGTTTGAAAGTCAGTTAAGGAAATGCAACTTGACTTTGTATCCCTTGAGATAATTTATAACGACATCAACCTCGAGTGTCCTTGCTGATATTTGAAGATCACACAATTGACCTCGAATGACTTTGAGCTTGCCTTGGAACTTTTAGTGTGACGTCACATCACCTTCAGAAATATATTGTGGCGGTGGTGGGGGTGGTGGATATAAAAGGTTTAATAATACAGAGAACAGTTGTTGTCTTGTTGTCTAGTAAGCAAGGTATATTTTGATTTAAGCATCTGATTACATACCATAATGTTTTACCAGTGTGAAAAGTGCGGTAAAGCATTTACGCGTACTTACAACATGCGTCGCCATCAAATGGAGTCATGTCCAATGAAAAACGTAGGAAAGGGACCAGCTGCCAAACGTGCAACAGTAGATTCGGGCACCTCGACATTGAGTATGCACACTTGCACATCATGTAATGTAAACATTCCAACAAATCAGACTGTTCGACACGAAAGAACACCCCAACACAGAAATAATTCAGTTATTCCATTTCCCCCCAATGTCCAGCTAATTCAGAGTGCATTCAAATGCAGAATAGCTAGTTACCGAGTATACCCAAACAATGACCATATTAACTACACATTGTTTTTCAATGATGTTAAAAACAATGTGATGGATTTGTTGGGTAACATGCTAACAAGTCACGGTGTCATTAAAGTCAATATGGAAGTATTTGGTTTATATCTACTGCCATCATCTGAAGTGTACAGTGAAAAATCATTCAATACGCCAAACCAAATAATAGATGTGTCTTCAGATTTGGAGTCTATGTTCGAATGGTTTATTGGGAAAATGATGTTGCAGACAACAGAATTCCAGGAAAAAGATTCAGGTAGGTTGACGAATGGAAACATGTAATTTTTGCCATCGTGAAACATATACATATACATGCAACCATTATTTTTAATTACATCACATAATAATGTATTCGTTTAATTTCAGGTTGGGCATTACAGAAAATCACTTATTTGGAAGTTAATGTGAATAAATTCAGTCCTATTGGGGGTTCGTCATATATTAAGCTACCATATTTCATAGAGAAAAAGATGGCCGTTATCAATGTGAAGAACCAAGATCAGTGTTGTTTTATGTGGGCTGTAACATCTGCACTGTGTCCTGTTAGAGCATTCCCCGATCAAATCTCATCATACCCACATTTTTCCACATTATTCAACACAGCAGGTATGAATTTTCCTGTAAAGTTATGTGATATTAAACATTTTGAAGAATCGAATAATATATCTATTAATGTCTACGGTCTCGAAAGCAAATTTGAAAAGAATAAACTGATTTGGGAAGTTGTTGGTCCATTACGGTATGCCCCCAAGAAATTGAATATACATATTAATTTACTGATGGTAACCAAAGATTGTGATAATAATGATGGTGATCATAGATGTGAATCAGCATGTGTACAGACACATTATTGTTGGATCAAAAATTTGTCTCGACTAGTTTCCAATCAGATAAATTCTCATGAACACAAAATTTATTTTTGTGATGGATGTTTATTGTATTTTCACACAGCAAGATCTTTGGCTATGCATCAGAATCACGATTGTAATCATGTATATACAACAATACCAACAGTGAACCATAAACTTGACAAATTTGGTAAACACGTTCCGGAAAATATTTTAAAATTTGAACATTTTGAAAAACAATTGAGGGTGCCATTTGTTGTTTATGCAGATTTTGAATCAATTCTGAAACCGGTTGCTAATACAGAACCAGATCCAAGAAAATCTTATACATTAAAAAGTGTCAAACATGAACCTCACTCCTTCGCATATTTAATTAAATGCTCTTTTGACGATTCTCTTTCCAAGTTTGAGCTATATCGAGGTCATGACGCTGCAAAAGAGTTTGTGTCTCGCCTAGAAATTGATTTAAGGGGGTTATATAACACCTATTTAAAGGATTTTAAACCAATGATTCCCTTGAATAATGAGGAGAAGATTCAATTTAGAAATAGTAAAGTTTGTAACATTTGTGAACAACCGTTTGAAGACGGTGATGAGAAAAAAGTTCGCGACCATTGTCACCTTACCGGGAAATTTAGGGGTGCAGCCCATGGAATATGTAACGTTAATTACAAGTTGCCCAATTTTGTTCCAATAGTATTTCATAATTTGAGCGGGTATGATTGTCATATGTTTATAAAAGAGTTATGTAGGTATGGGGACAAAATTGATGTTATAGCTCAAAGCAAAGAAAAGTATGTTGCATTCACAAAGAGCATCTATATGCATGATTATGTAGACAAAAATGGGGCTTTGAAAAAGAAGTATTTAAAGTTACGATTTATAGATAGTTTTAAATTTTTATCATCGTCTTTGGCAAATTTAGGAAGTGGTTTATCCAATGATCATTTTAGAAAAACAAAAAAACATTTCTCCGATAATGAAAAATTTGATCTGATGCGTCAAAAGGGTGTATTTCCATACAGTTTCATCACCGATTTAAAAAAGATGGCTAATCCAATTCTTCCAACAAAAAATGAATTTTATGATGAACTAAATGGGGAACACATTTCTGACGCAGATTATGAGAGAGCTACACGAGTTTGGCGTGTATTTAATTGTAAGAATCTTGGTGAATATTCAGATTTGTATTTAAAATCTGACATCCTCCTTTTATGCGATGTATTTGAAAATTTTCGTGATCAATCATTGGCAACATATAAATTAGATCCTATTCAATACTACACTTTACCAAGTTTGTCGTTTGATTGTATGTTGCGCATGACCAAGGTGGAGCTAGAGTTGTTGACAGATATTGATATGATTCACTTTTTTAAAAATGGCATTCGCGGCGGAATAAGTCAGTGTACTGAGAGGAAGCATATCGCCAATAATAAATTTATTCCAAATTATGATCCATCAGAACCATCATCTTTTATAATGTATTTGGATGCCACGAATTTGTATGGCCATAGTATGTCACAATCATTACCATTTCGTGGGTTTAGATGGTTGTCTGAGCAAGAAAAATTAGATCTCAATATATTGGATATCGCAGATGATAATAAACACGGTTATGTTCTAGAAGTTGACATACATTATCCTCAAGACCTACATGATAAACATTCAGATCTTCCATTTTTAGTTGAAAGTTTTTTACCGCCAACCGGAGAATCTAAATTAAAAAAATTAATTCCTAATTTAAATGAAAAAAGAAAATATGTAGTTCATTATCGAACGTTGAAACAAGCTATTCGAAATGGTTTGATAGTGACACAAACACATAGAGTATTGATATTTGAACAATCACCGTGGTTGAAAAAATATATCGACTTTAATACCGAACTAAGAAATAAGTCAAAAACAAAATTTAATAAAGGCCTTTTTAAGACGTATAATAATTCGGTTTTTGGGAAGACCATGGAGAATGTTGAAAATCGTAAAGACATAAAATTGGTGACCCATTGGGAGAATATTAGAAAGAAATTGGGCGCGAAGGCGTTAATAGCTCGCCCCAATTTTAAAACGTCCTCTATTTTTACCGAAGATCTGGTCGCGATTCACATGGGTAGACTAAAAATACTTTATATATTGGGTTTTCAATATTGGACATATCAAAAACCGTCATTTATGATTTCTTTTATAACTTTATTAAAGCCAAATTCGGTGAAAATGCTTCCTTATTGTACACTGATACAGATTCTCTAATATTGAAAGTATATACGGAAAACTTTTACCAGTTTATTGTTGAACACCCCGATAAATTCGATACATCAAATTATAGCATTGACAACATTTATAATATTAGGAAAAGTGAATCAGTAGTAGGTAGAATGAAAGACGAGTTTCAGGGTGACCCCATAAAGTGTTTCTATGGCACCGGTGCTAAAGCCTATTACGTCAGCTCAATAAGCAATGAAATTAAAAAAGCGAAGGGTGTAAAAAAGGCTGTAATCGATAAGCAACTTAATATTGAGGATTATAGAAAAGTTGTAGAGCGCGGGGGATTAATATTTCGAAAAATGAAAACTTTCAAGAGCGAATTGCATGACGTTTATACTGAAATTGTAAATAAAGTCGCACTTTCTCACGCAGATGATAAGCGTTATGTGATTCCAACAACAACTAAAACTCTGCCTTGGGGTCATAGCGACATAGAATTTTATAAATCAGACCCAGATGAAAATTTATAACTGTTTATACACATTGCTGAAAATTTACTTAGAGACGATAGCACTGACTATATCTAAGATGTGAATGTATAATGTATTTTAACACATGTTTTTGTAAATTATCTATGTGATAAAACTTTGTTTTAATAAAATATTGTTTCAAAATTGTATGTGACTTTAATTGATATTAAACTATTTTCCACACCACCGAATGGGGTTGGGTTATTTGTGCATTTTTATCCTGGTTTGGTAAAAAGTTGTTTAAAACAGGAAATGCAAGATTAAGAAATGAATTACAGTCAGGTAAAGTTATATTATTAAAAAAAGAATGTAAAGAGCTTCCGGTCGGGCTTATTCTTTAATAAGTATCACTAAAGAATAAATCCTTAACGGGGCTGCCAGGCGTGAACTGAGCTCTTTGTCGCACCCCATTCGTTTTTTAAGGGAAACGAAATTTCAAACGAAAAACCCAGGTAAAAACAGAATTTAGATCTAGAGACTCAAATCCTCTTTTTCCGCTCTCGATCTCGAGTGGTTGCACAATATGCAAACCCCCGTGTGGACGAAAACGTATAGTTTTCCACGACAGTTTGCACACTTAAGGTCCGACTGTACAAATCCCA
>MU183715.1:80260-90802 GCA_016904865.1 Pissodes strobi
ACAATCTATGACGAATATTGGGTTTTGCATATATTCCTCGACATTTAGTAAAGGTTCATTACTAGCTTTACCATAATAACTTGTTTGGAAGTTCTCATAACTGTAATAGGCAGGGGCATACAACTTTTTTGAGAAATCCAAGTTCCATCTCTCGTAGGGAAAAACAGTTGCATTTAAATATAGTCTAATGTCACTTATATTGGCTGAAGTAAATTGTGTAGCATCTGCATCTCTTCTATCGCAATTTTTTAAAAATTGAAATCCAATTATTATGTATCTGGGACGCTCCAAACTTGTTGCTGTTCTTATTGCCCATACATCTGATTGAGTTTGTCGCAAGGATATTCATATAGGTCCCACATTCGAAATGGCATTTGAACAATAGCGTTGCTTCCTCCTTTATTAATGCGGGAGAACATTTTCAACTTTTGACGGTCCTCTGGTACTATGTGACGAATTTTCCATTCGATTTTATCTATTGTGATGTTTGCATCTACTTCGCCAATATAACAATTGTTAAATGTTCGAGCAATAATAAGTATCAGCTCTTGCTTAACATTCAATATTGCTTTGGTATAATCTTCGGCAAAACCCATTAAATATTTTAGTGGTAATTTTCCAGAAAAAACATGGCTAGTAGCGTCTAAAATGAATTGTTCTTTGGCCGATAAACCCCAGCCGCATGAATACAACGTTTTCAATTGTGTAGATCCAAAGGATGCCATTGTTTTTAATGTGGTTGTTACTCCTGGCTTTCGAACAACGGTAACTTGCTCACCCCCTATTTCAAAACGAATTTCATCGAACAGGAAAGCGAGTGCATTATTAGACAAGTAACACGATTTTGTGGCATCGTTTGGTGTGAATGTACCTTCAATGTAAATATAACTTTCTGATACATCCAAAATAAGGTCTTGAAAGTGTACGGGTATGCGAATTTCATCGGAATTTCTAAATGTTGGTGATCCATATGGTTTGTAGGTATGCTCTTGAAAACTTACTATTGAGTTGTCAAGAACAGGTTCGCCGAAAACTTCCATCTTTTCACTTGAAGGCAACATCATATTCTCAATATTAGACCCAAGGATTTCAGGAACTTCTGGTCGTCTCTACTGATATTATGTCTAGTCGATTCGAGATCTGAGCTAATAGTGATTCGACGTGGACGATGTATTTTACTTTTATTTACAATCTTGATAGATTTTGGTTCGATTCGATTGTAACAAAAAGCCATTTTGAAAACTATTTATGGAAGTTTCCTCAATTCTAGTTTAACTATAATTTTTTCACCTTGAAAATCTATTAATTCGCCATTGTCATCCAAGATGCGAAGTGTAATGTTGTCTGTAAACTGGCGTCCCTCAGGCATTACGGGCATATATATGACATTTGTTGGTTCTTTTGTTAGCTTATAGCCGGGTTCTACATCGATGTCAAATTCAAATAATGTGTGAGACGCTTCTGAATTTAAGTATGACCCGGATATTATATTACAATCAACACGAATTATTCTGGTCTTCATAATATTAACTGGAAAAGTTGAAATATGCTTAACGTTTTTTTCATATATTTCCTTTTTAAATCCTATTAATGTAGCTATGGAAGTTGCATAACTCAGATCGATATCATACTTCGATTGTAACTCACAATTTAAGGTGCTGTTTTTGGGCTGCAATGAAAAGATATTCTCGCTTTTATCACCCGATAATGTTTTCAATGTGTCCACAATCGAGCGATTAATATCAGATATTTCATAGGCTCCAGGTGGAATCTTTATAACTTGAAACTGTTTACTATCGGATTTGGAATAGCCGAGACAGTTGTTGCTCTCATCAACGTTAAAAATGGAGTTGTATGTGTAGAATCCCAACATTGCCACACCATATTTACAGGTTTTCTGTAAATCGATTGGCGGGTAAAAGTAGGATGTTAATTCACTTGAATAACCTGATAATGTGAACGTGTACGACATGACTGATCACTTTACTTCATAAACCATTATTTTATTGTAATTTGCAACACTTATTTAAATATTTATTAGATTTGTCCGTTGTCTCATTAACATCGGTTGCATCTTCAACCTTTGTCACATGAATACTTATGTCTTTCATGTTGCAATAACAACAAAACAACTTTCTGGGCGGTGGTCCATCAATAACATCGCCATCATCCGAACCGCTGTTGTAATGATCTAAACAATATTGGTACTTTAATACTTCCAAATCGTTTTGCAAACGTTCCGGTAACTTCTCCCATATTATGGCAATTTCATTTGGTGCACATGCAAGTAAAACTTGTTTTGGTATTTTTCTTAACTGTACTTTACTCATTTTGGTAAAAGTCCCAGATTCGGAATAGGCGTTTAGGTAGTCCAACACATTTTCATACTTTCTTTGTGTCATTTTGATACGTTCCTATGGCTTACAGAGAAATTTCAAACTTAAATGCCCGCACCACACTGTACCGAACTTTTGTTGGCGGTCATATGTATAGTAAATGTTTCTAACTCTGTTGCGTCCTCTATATAGGTATTCAATCAATTCAAGTGGTGGGGGTAAATCACCAAAACTATCATAATAGGTTACAATTGAATCATTTTTTCTGTACGCAACCCAATGAGTTCCCATACCTTCCAAGCTATCCAAATTAACAATGGCTGCTTCATTTCTTTTTGGTCCATTTGATGGTAATGTATCTCGCATATATACACCTCTAAAATGCGGTATTTTAGCTTTGGTTGCATACTTTTCTATATCGATGTTGGATAGTGGTCTTTGTGGTAGGGAGTGAATATTTAGTTTTTTGAGCTGCGAATATACAAACCCAAACCCGTACGGTATGGTTTCAAATATAAACCATTTCCTTTTGATTTTAATGTAATTTCGCCAACGTTATTCTTGTTATTCTTAGCATTCGAAACCGTCTTTATGGTTCTCGCTATTGCTGCTGCCCCACCAGCTAAT
The DNA here is from genome assembly GCA_016904865.1 of Pissodes strobi. NCBI lineage: Eukaryota > Metazoa > Arthropoda > Insecta > Coleoptera > Curculionidae > Pissodes > Pissodes strobi. The sequence continues at coordinate 83,224 of MU183715.1, forward strand.
GATCCTAATGCAGATAATCCAGCAAAAATGGGTATTAAGGGAAGTATACCACCTACCCTAGGTATAGGAATTATTCTTGGAGTTCGAATTTTTCGTTTACCGCCAACACTCTTCAGGGATTTGCGGGCTGCGAGTAAAGCCATTTTAATTGATTTACCCAAATTTTTTTCAACAAAACTTGCTCCCCCCGCTTTTTTTTAATGTAAACTGCTCGTCAAAAAAAACGACGCACCTAGTTTTTTGGACAATATTTGAAAGCTTGTTATTGGAAACCTGCTTAACCGATCTTAAAAAACTTTGCAAATTCTGAATAGTTCATTCTTTGGCTCTTATGTCTAATTTTTGGAATAGGATATTTTGCACCTAACATATACTACAGGGTGTTAAAGAAAGAGTTTTTTTTTTACAAAATTTCAAGTTATCCCCATTTATGGGGTAGTTGAGATTGATAGTCGTAATACCTCTCTTTACTTACAGTTAGGTAATACCTCGGGACGTGTTTGAGATGTTGTAGATATCTTGGCTAACTACGATTATATGGCATTTTTTGAAAATTGTCGTTATTTTCCAGTTTAGTCCCAATAATTAGCAAACTACGGAAGGTATCAACGAATTGTGAACACGGCGTCTTACGGTAGGTCATATGCTACCAGTTTATGTACGTTACGTGATCCATTAAATCAGAAAGTTCAAATAAGGGATATGTTTAACACAAAATCAATTTTTTTTTTGAAAATCCAAAATAAAAATTCAAACCAAAGAAAATTATACTTGTAAACTTAAAATGCGACCTTAATGCCATGGATTTTTAAGAATTGGGTAATTTCTCGAAACGGTTTTAGATTTTTGGTGATAAATCAGTCAGTTGTCAAAATATAGTAAAATTAGGATATTTCTTCGTATAACGTTACCATAAATATACAAACGAGTTTTGGTCTCTTACAACCATTCAGATTACACTCGAAATTACCTTCGAATATACGGAGTGATTGAAAAGGTAAAATGGTAAAAAAATAATTCATTTTTTATCGGAGGATCCTATTTAAGTACCCACCTATCATTTCAATTCTTAATATTTATTCTACGGACCATTTTAATAATATTCCTGGCAGCATAGAATACCATTATAAATGTTGTGTAGATTTTTCTTAAAACTTCGTGGACAACTCTAGCCTTGTGCAGACAAGCATTACCATCTACAAGTTATTTCTCTGTGGCAGGTATATTAATATCATCCTTTGCACTGTGGCTTAAATTAAAGAAGTACATTTTTTAATCAGCTATGACAATGACAAGCGGCCCGTCGATTAGCGGACGCGTGCAGGCTATAGTCATGCAATCTTCTACAAACCGTTGAACATCCATTAAAACAAGCTTTACAATTTTTTAGGGGGAGATGTAATAAGCTTAAAATTTAATATGCAGATGGCGTTGTCGTAAAGCAAATTAACTTTCTTCAGAAAAAAATATATGAAATTAGGTTCAAAAATGTGTGTCAGGGGTCCGAAGAGAATATATTGTCCTTAATAAAGACAAACAAAATTAAAACAACAAATTTTATAGAGCTCACCTACATTTATTATTATGTAACCTTATGAACTAACGGCAACAGGTGCATAACTACAGAAAAAAAAGTAATTTACAGTAGAAATATTTAATATTTTGTGGGCCCACCACCGACACGTATAACGTCCGCTACCCTCCTTGGCATACTATTCACCAAGACTGCAATAAAGGCTTGGGGAATAGCCTCCCATTCTAATCTCACTGCATTTGCTAAATCATCCAGATTATTAAGTTCATACTCACCTGCATTTATCGTAAGTTTCATTCTACTCCATACATGCTCTATTACATTCATATCGGGAGATCTAGCGGGCCACTCCATTCGTTCGATGTTATTCTCTCTCAAAACTTCTTGAACAACTCTGGCCCTGTGCGGATGAGCATTATCATCTACCAGGATAAAGTCATTTCCGAAGTTTTGAGCGAAAGGAATAACAATCTCATTCAAGCACATGTCTCTATATCTATTCGCATTCATACTTCCTCCAAACAAAACAACCAACTCAGTCTTACCGTTCTGCATAACACCGCCCCATACAGTTATTCCACCACCTCCAAATGCTACTCTTGCTTCCATATTTTCTTCTACATACCTACTATTCCGTTGTCTCCATACCAAAATTCGTCCATCACTAGCATGCAAGTTAAATCTACATTCATCAGTAAACATGCACCTATTCCACTCTGCTATTCCCCAATTTACATGTTCTTGTGCCCATCTCCTTCTAGCAGATCGGTGAACAGGCAGTAAAAGAGGGCAGGCCGCTCTTCTTCTAGCGTGGAGGCCATATTCATGCAACCTTCTGCGTACGGTTGAGGTTGAAATGTTGACGCCTGTGACTTCTCGAAATGCCCGGTTTATCTGAGTCGCATTAACTGTAGGACGGCGGCGGACAGACATCCTTATATGGCGATTTTGACGTAAATTTGTTGCTCTGCCACGACCTCTATTGCAGTAAGCCGGGGTTCCGTGGATCCCATATCTGCCAATTGCTCTACGCATAGCTGATTCCGTAGAATTCATCATGTCAGCTATATTCCGGTAGGACATCCCACGCTGACGAAGTCTACAATGTAATTTTACATTATTTATAGACATGAGTTACTAAAATAGTGAAATATACTTACCTTACAATGTTTGTCAATTCGCGTTCTCCAAAACGAGGCATTGTTAATAACAAGTATAAATTTCGCTTATGTGACAGTGACAGTACAAAACATACCAAGAAATAATAATATACGTTACCTTAGAAACGCAGCTTACGCAGGAACAGACAACTACGGTATATAAGGCTAACATTTTTAAATCGCAAGCATGTTTAAAAAAAAATAAACAACAATTATTATTATATACAAAGATAATTTGTCTACAATTTTCGGCGAGGTGCGGGAGTAAATTTTCATAGCCCACTAATTTTAAAATTGATTCGGTTTGTAATGGATGCTTGTGTGACATTATATCTACGTAGAAATCTGCTTATTTTAGCATATCTTGACAATCTTTATTTATCACCAAAAATCAAAAACCGTTGCGAGAAAATACCCAATTCTTAATAATCCATGGTATTAAGGTCCCATTTTAAGTTTACAAGTATAGTTTTCTTTGGTTTGAATTTTTATTTTGAATGTCACAAAAAAAATGATATTATGTGAAACATATCAATTAATTTAAACTTTCTGTTTTGATGGATGGTAATGCTTGTCTGCATAAGGCTAGAGTTGTCCACGAAGTTTTAAGAAAAATCTATACAACATTTATAATGGAACACACTGTACAGGGTATTCTATGCTGCCACGAATATTATTAAAATGGCCCGTAGAATAGCTAAGAATTGAAATGATAGGTGGGTACTTAAATAGGATCCTCCGTTAAAAAATGAATTCTTTTTTTACCATTTTACTTTTTGAATCATCCTGTATATTCGAAGGTAATTTCGAGTGTAATTTGAACGGTTGTAAGAGACAAAAACTCGTTTGTATATTTATGGTAACGTTATACGAAGAAATATCCTTATTTTACCATATTTTGATAACTGACTTATTTATCACCAAAAATCAAAAACCGTTTTGAGAAAATACCCCATTCTTAATAATCCATGGTATTAAGGTCGCATTTTAAGTTTACAAGTATAATTTTCTATGGTTTGAATTTTTATTTTGAATTTTCAAAAAAAAATAGATTTTGTGTAAAACATATCCCTTATTTGAACTTTCTGTTAATGGATCACGTAACGTACATAAGCTGGTAGCATATGATCTACCGTAAGACACCGTGTAGACAATTCGTCGATACCTTCCATAGTTTGCTCATTATTGGAACTAAACTGGAAAATATCGACAATTTTCGAAAAATGGCCATATAATCGTAGTTAGCCAAGATATCCACAAAATCTCAAAAACGTCCCGAGGTATTACCTAACTGTAAGTAAAGAGAGGTATTACGACTATCAATCTCAACTACCCCATAAATGGGGATAGCTTGAAATTTTGTAAAAAAACATCTCTTTCTTTAAAACCCTGTAGTATATGTTAGGTGCAAAATATCTTATTCCAAAAATTAGTCATAAGAGTCAAGGAATCAACTATTCAGAATTTCCAAAGTTTTTTAAAATCGGTTTAGTAGTTTTCCAATAACGAGCTTTCAAATATTGTCCAAAAAACTAGGTGCGTCGTTTTTTTTGACGAGCAGTTTATTTCTAATAGTTTGTGATATGGCACGACCAAAGGCAACTTTTCCACTATTTCTTTTTTTACTTCTTTTTTTAGATTTTCTCTTAGATCCTATTCTCTTCTTTTTTACAGGTGATGTATTACCCATTCCAAAGCGTTGTTTTGTTTTCATTATATTGGTTACCAACAAAGCAGAAGCTTTTTCTCCCAGACTTGCGTCTTTAGATTTTACTCGTTGCCAAGCACGTTGTTCCAACTCGTAGTCCGCTTGATGACGTTTGGTTATGTCGTTTGTATGCTTCGAATATGTTATGTCGTGTTCTTTACAAGCAGCGTCCAGTGGATTGATTCCAGTATCGCCTCTCGCCAACCTTTTATACAATTTAGTGCCGGGTCCGCAATACTGATAACCCGGAAGATGAAGTTCAAATGGTAGCTTATTAATTAACGAATTGACTATTCCACTACCAGTGTTCAACCGATTTTTGTGAGATCCACTTCGTTTGGCTGGTGGCATTTGACTGACTTGATACACACGTGTTTCATAATAATATTTACTAATAGACATAAAGCATGAAATTCATTCAACTTCCTGAAACACTGCATGTCGACAAATTGGATGAAAAAATTGGGTGCTGTGTAGCAAATGAAAAACAAGAGAGACGTCATGGGCGGCTTCTACCAAAATCAATTCGAGGAATTATCATTGGTCCCTCCAACTGTGGCAAAACAAACGTTATGATTTCTTTGTTAACCCACCCTCTAGGGTTAAGATTTGAAAATATCTATATATATTCGAAATCGTTATATCAGCCAAAGTATGAGTATCTTCGAGAAATTATGGCAAAAATTAAAGGATTGGGATTTTACACGTTTAGTAATACAACAAACATTGTAGATCCTTCAGATGCGAAACCCAATTCCATATTCATATTCGACGATGTAATGTGTGAAAAGCAAGATGTAATTAGATCATATTTCAGTATGGGTAGACACTAGAATGTCGACTCGTTTTATTTGGCTCAAACTTATTCCAAGGTGCCCAAACAACTGGTTCGCGATAATGCGAATTTTATTATACTATTTAAACAGGATGAGATGAATTTGCGGCATATATTTTCCGATCATGTAACGCCAGATATGGCTTTCCAACAATTTCTGGAATTATGTGCCAAGTGTTGGAATGATAAATATGGTTTTCTCGTAATTGATAAAGACAGCGACTTAAATTCGGGGCGATATCGAAAGGGTTTCAGCAGCTATATATCTATGGAATAGTTAGTTTTAGCATCATTTCATTGTTAGTCAATAATCGAACTACATCATGAGTCAAGATACTGGTTTAAAACAAAAATTATTGGATGCAACTGAGGCTGTGAGAAGGAAATTTAATGAAATTAAAGCAATTCAGAGAGATGACAAGTTAGCTTTAGAAAAAATGTATGAACCAATTACTAAACCGATCAATTCTTTAACTAGTGTGTTGAAGGAGGAATCAGAACGGAAACAACCCCATTTCCAACAAGCAAAATTACCGTCAAAGCCATACTTTACTGGTATAATGAAAACAGAAAAAACTCCTTCATTTTCGGATTTAGAGCAGACAAATTCATATTGGACAGAGGGTACCCCATCACATTTACAGCCGGACATTTTCTCTACACCAATACATAAAAGTTATTCATCATTGGAAAAACGAATGCGTGGCAATAGTGCCCCTGAAGTTGATTATTCATTTAATATGGGAGAATCAGAGGTTGGTTTACAAACATCCGACACGGCCAAAGATTATATTCATGGATTATACCAGAAACCATCAGAATATGACACTGTTTACGGAGTAAGGACAAATAAGAAATATAAAAAGAAATTGTTCCTAGGAAATTCTGAAGTACTATTTAACTCTGGAAATATTACATTATCGCGGGATGGAAAAATAATTGGCACATTTAAGGGAAGTGATGAATTGTATGACCTACTTTTCCTCAGAAAACCCGCAGCCTTAAATAATCCTAATAACATATCTGCGGAAACAATACAAAATTACAAACATATTTTAAAACTTACTAATGCAATGCACAAGGAGTATAAGAACAACACGTTGGACAAAGTTTTCTCGGATATTAAAACCACTAATGACAACTCTGCAAGGGAGTGGAGTTCGAAACATTCGCGTTAAATTACCTTCAAAGAAACTATTGTCCTCTCGTCGTGTTGACTATGTTTATTGGAATAAACCTCAGGAATTGATTAGTCGGCTCCGACTGTTGTGTAGCTCAAAAGCAGCTGGTCATACGGGACATGACAATGAAATAATATCAATAATTGAAGAGTTACGAGAAGAAGGTATCGTTTATTAAGAACGACTATTTTGTTTCATTGTCAGTATTTACCCACGCTTGAATAACAATGGAACCTACACCAACAAAATGGGAAGTTGTGAATGAGTTACATAAAGCAGCAAGAAAAAATTTTCGAAGACGACGAACAATTATAAAGGGTTATAAAGATTTATGGCAGATAGATTTAGCGGAAATGCAGCAATTTGCAACTGAAAATGCTGGTTTTCGATACATTTTAGTATGTATAAATTGTTTTTCGAAATATATGTTTACGGTTGCAATCAAAACTAAAACCGGTGTTGATGTTACCAATGCAATGAAAAACGTTATCAAGAAGGCAAAATACGCTCCAACAAATTTGCAAAGTGACCATGGAAAGGAGTTCTACAATAAACATTTTACCAGTTTAATGAAGAAATTCAACATACGTCATTATTCTACATATAGTTCCAAAAAGGCCGCTATAGTGGAGAGGGCTATTAAAACACTGAAAAATCGATTATACAAAGAATTTTCTGCAAGAGGGAGCTATAGGTGGTTGGAGCTTTTACCAAAAGTTACTAAGTCATATAATCATAGCATTCATCGTACAATAGGAATGAAGCCTGTAGATGTAACACCGCAGACACATATAAAAGCATACGAATATTTAAAAGTTGTACCGAAAACTTTTAAATTTCAAATCGGTGATACGGTGCGTATAAGTAAATACAAGAGTGTCTTTGAAAAAGGATATACACCAGCTTGGTCGACTGAATTGTTTAAAGTAGCAAAAGTGAATATTACGAATCCACCAACATATATGTTAGAATCATCTGATGGTCAACCTATCATGGGGTGTTTCTATGAGGCCGAATTACAAAAAACCAGCAACCCAGATGTCTACTTAATTGAAAAGGTCATTTGTCGCCGAAGAAGAAATTCTATAGATCAACTTTTTGTAAAATGGTTAGGATTTCCCGATACTTATAACTCTTGGATTAATGCAACAGATGTTGTTT
>MU183715.1:90902-124064 GCA_016904865.1 Pissodes strobi
AAAGATTTTTTAATACGGTAGAAGTGTGAAGAGATGCATAATGTCTAGATATTTTTTTCATTTAATATTCTTTTTTAATTCCATAATATCTTTTTGTAAATTGGTAAACATTATTAAACATTTTCGTCTATCTTCATGTGTTTGCTCATGTATCAATTTCTTGACTTCTTCGGTTAAATCACTACTTCTTTGTTCTTGTGCAATCTTCCTCATTGTAATCATTACGTCTTTATTTATTAGATTTGCAAATAATTGGCGTAATTCATGTATTTTGAGATCTACATATTGCTTATTGGTTGCATCCTTAACACTTCTTGGATCGGATACCTTAGTTAAGCGTTTCCCCTGAATATCGTAGTCGCCACTGGTAGTAAGTTTGAAACCAGTGCCTGGCAGCCCACGAGCACATCCATCATTTGCTCTGGTTCGCTGACGACCAAATATGTCAATTGTGTTGTTGTTAACAGGCGCCATTTTAAACTTATACTAAGTTATTTTTTCTAGAGCTGATGTACTTATATTAACGAATTAGTTTTGGTTCCCATATAAAAATAAACAAATTATAATTAGTAGTTAGTTCTTGTTAAAAATGGGGCGTGTTAACAACACTATAGATAAATTTGGTCGTCAGAGAGTACATGGCAAATATTGGATTTTACGTGGTGCACAAGGAATCGGATTCAAGTTAACTTTTGATCACTATGATATTGGGGGAAAACGTCTATCAAATGTTGCAAAACCGGTAGTAGATAACGATGTTACTACCCAAGAGTATGTTCTTGAGGAAATACAGTTACTTCGCCAAGAAATGATGTATTAAACGAATTACAAAATCATATTAATGAAAGATTGAAGAGCCTAGATAGAAAAATGGACGGTGTTGAAAACACATATATAATCAATGATCTAGAGAATCTTTAAAAAATACGTAATTTAGAGGGATGGATGGAAAATAATGAAAAAAAGTTAATAAATATTGATGTAAGAGCTAATAGCTTTATTTCTTCGTCGAAATGGGGAGTGCCAATAACACAATAGATAAGTTTGGTCGTCAGAAGGTAGTTCATGGTGACGGAGTTCAAATTTTGCATGGTGGTGCGCCAGGAATAGGATTTAAGCTAACATCCGATAATCAATTAAATATTGTGGGAAAGCGTTTAATTGGCGTTGCAAAACCGGAAACCAGTGATGATGCTACTACCAAAATATATGTATGTGAGGAAATCCATAAATTGCACATAGAGTTAACAGAAACAGTCAACAAAATATCTGAAGCTTGTAATAAAAATTTGATAAGTGTTGATGGCAGAATGGACACATTTGAAAATAAAAGAAAATACTATGATGCACGAAAAGAAAATATTGTTGGGGAAATAACTAATTTGGAAAAGAGAATGAAAAAAAACATGAAAATATTGTTGATAATTGAGAAGAAGGTAAATAATATGATTGCAGCTAGGAAAATAAGAATATGACAACAGTTACACGGGGCAAATGGGGCTATCATTGTTTTTCTAGTGTATTAGACCATAAACACCAACTTTTTCACTCGAAATCGATTATATTTATACACAAGTAGAAACCTGTCACCAAAATAGTTTCCCAGAATTATTGGATACAAGTTTTGTACTAATAGATATATATTAAATGAAAAACAAAAATATTACAAAAAAAGTTTTTTATTTATAACCCCTATACTTTGCACATGTTTAAAAATAATATATATTTAAACAATATCTGACTTATAAGAATGTTGAAAACAATGTTTTGTTTGGTCTTAAAAAGTTACAAGAATGTGGTAAATAATGTGTTTTCTCGTCCATTTTTGATGCTGCCACTGGATCTTCGCGTAGAACATATTTCTCTCGAGGTGTGGTGTAAGCTTGGGTTCCATCAAACTGATGTAACTTATGCATCTTCATAAAGACAGTATTTCTCAACGAGGTCTTTGGGAATTTGTGGGATTTCAATTACCAATAGCTTCAAATCCTCCTCAAGCATTTGACTGCAAAATGTGTGCAGATCAATGTAACCATAAACAAACTTCTCACACACGTGGGCACCAATACAAAAATTTAATGCGTCCTTCAGGTACTTGGCATATTTTTCATCGTTCGCATCGGCAACACACTCTCTCAAATACGTGATAATATCTTCACGCATATTTCTTAGCAGTACTGCTAAACTTTTAATGTATGAAACTTGACTTTCATTATTTATAAAATTGGTCATATTGCCCTGTGTGAAAAACAAAACAACGTGTCAGCATTCTGATAATGTATTATAATAAAATGTAATCAAACTTTTAAAACTATTACAGTTCGAAGATATTGTAATTATTCCAGATTATCAAACCTCACAAGAGAACGTGTTTTGGCACCGGAGTATGCGGGTTCACTTTGTCCTAAATAAGTTAATTTATGTTTTTCGTTAGAGTTATTGATAATTTCAGCAACTTCTTTGGTAATAATTTCAGCACCCCTTTTCGGTAAATAAGAACTAAAAACACAGCCATTTTCTTTATCAAATAATGTGGCAATAACACTTTTCCCGAAACGACCATTTGTTAATTGTAGTTTCTTTATAATATATCGTTTTCCAATATCTAGAGAGGAAAAAGGTATGCGTTCTATTTGTTCCACTGATTTGTTAAAACTCTCATTAATTTCGATAATTGTTTCTTGTGAAAGAGACATTATTGTTTGAAATAAGTAGTAGTACCTTTAATAAATACACCACACAGATAATACATTATGCGACTATCAGAATACTGAACACACTGCTTCACTAATCAGAAAGATTATGACTGTTTTCAACATTATGGCATCTTATATAGCGCCCAGAACATATTTCTCAAGGTTATGTTACGTCATACCGAAATATGTAACCAATATTCAGTCTCAAGAGCGTTCAAGGTCGTGGGGCCCTATCTTAATATATCCACAAGGACACTCAAGGTCGATGTCGCTAGAAATTATCTCAAGGGCGCACAAAGTCAAGTTGCATGTCCTTAACTGACTTTCAATCTTCGTGAACAATAACCCTCTGCAAACAGTCCCAAGAGCGTTCACTTGGGGCAATGTCAAGGTCATATGCGCGACCTTCAACAAAAAACTCAAGGGCATTCAAGATCAAATGTCAAGGGCATTCAAGGTCAAATTAGCTCAATGTCATTCGAGGTTGAATACACCCGAGGCCAAGTGGGCGGGGTCTATCCCAGTGGCACCGGAGGGGGGGTGCGGGGGCAAAAAAGTGGAGGGGGGAGAATTGAGTCCGTCTATAGCTCTCTACTGCAATTGCTTTGGGAATGTTGGGCTCAGGATTATATAACTGGTTAACAAATGGTGATATATGATGTGTAATATATTCGTTGCGAGTTAAATGGGCGTAGCCAAGATTTTGTGGTAAAAAATGTTGCTTTAAACATTCTGCTGCTTTCGTTATTACTAAGCTGGTAGCCTGCCTTGAAGAATATTGAAAAATGGCGCATAAAAATTCATATAACAGTCCTTGGCGAATTTTGGATAAAAAGCAAATTAAATTTTTTTGGAAATATATCTAATCTTTTCATATACCACAATTGGGCCAACGCAATAATTATGATAAAGATCGCGAAATTGTTCTCTGGTCAAAGATGTTAGTGACTTAAAATCCTGATCAGTAAAATTTTCATCATTTTCCATGTTTCAGTTCTCTGCATTTTAATATTATTGGCTTTTCAATAGATTTTAGACCATTTAGCAATGAAGAAAGAAGCAAGTCTTGGTCATTTAAATGTCCCTGGCATACTTTAGATTCTTCGGGAACATATATGGAACTAGAAAATGGTCCATTGGAATTTCCCATATTAGATCTTGCAGACTTACGACATCTTACATTTGGAGTGTTTCAGACGACATCTTACATTTGGAGTGTTTCAGTTAAAGATGTTACCCTCATATATACAGGACAATATTGGAGAACATAGGGGTCATCTTAGGCAAATAGATACAGGGCTAAACATAAATAATTTAATAAGAGTCAGGACTTTTTCCAGACACAAAAATGCAACAAAATATCAACTATTTATTAAATACAACAATTCACGCAACGAAATAAAGGGGCACTACTGCACTTGTGCAACCGGAGCACGAGTGGTAGGTATGTGCTGCCACATTGCAAGTGTTATTTTGATATTTAAGTTATGCTCGACATCAAGATATAGTTAAATATCTAAGCAATAATGCTCTAGAGTGTGTCGAAGATGTTGGAAATCTCGAAGAAATTATCTTACCAGAAATTATTTAATATGTTCAATTTTTAAATATCATTGTTACTTAATTAGAAAAAATATATTTTTTATGGTTTTCGCAAGCTAAGGTTGGCTTTGGTCAGTTTTTAGAAAGTATAAATACAAATAAAAAGACATACTTTTTGAGTACCCCCTGCACTATGTTGGGGTTTGGAACCTTCGGCAAAATGCACTAAAACCCCGTTTTAGTACCCCCTGTACATAAAAATTATCGCGTGACATCTAACACAGCCACTTAAGATAAAAATTAATTTATTTGTGTTATCATAAAGTTGTCATAAAATAGAATCGTTTTCGGCCCATGGGACATTTTCATCAGGAGGCCAAGAACTACAACATACTAAAATTTCAGCAAATTCCGTCATACTTTAAAATTCCATTAAAAGTGTGCGGGGTCCTTAATGTGGATTTATAACCGTAATTGAAAAATTGGTACAAAATATTCCTATCGACGATTTATACCTAACCTACCTGCCCGTCTTTAAGACACGAATGAAAGAAGGCTTAATTGAAAAGTTTTCGTAACCTTGAGAGTCACTGAGAGAAAAAAATTAGCCACTATGCAAAAATCGAATGACCATAATACAAAACTTGTATACTATTTGTGTTCGAATTATGAGATAATAAAAGATACAATATTAGAATAATGTGGCTTTATTAACAAACCGTATAGAATGCTTTTACAGAGAATATTATAAATGCGTATTTATCCTACGTTATAATCTTCCAGACTAACTAATAATAAAATCCTATTCAATGATACAATATATCGCAACCGCTGCATGTCGGGTATTTTCTTTGAACTAATAACTGACATAGCATTTATTTGCGGTCACGGATAAAGACTGTTTATTTAAGCTGAAATAATTATTGTTGAATATAAGATTCCAACACCCCCTCGCAACTATAATTATTTTTCAATTAGTCAAATAGACCACCCTTGGTACTTAAATATTCTGACTTTACTTTATTTAGCGGTTTGGTCAACATGTCGGCTATCATGTCTTCTGTTGGAAAATACTTAAAATCAATAACCCGATTTCCATACAACTCCTTCACAAAGTGGTACTTTGTATCAATATGATTTGTTCGATTGCTGAATTTGTGGTTTGCAAGTTGCTTTAGACAACTTTGGTTATCTTCGTACATTACCACTTTCGGTTCTGAACCCATAAACTCCTTTATCGCCTGCTTTAACCAAATTGCCTCTTGGCATCCTTCAGCCAGTGCTATGTACTCAGCTTCGGTTGACGATAGTGATACACAACTTTGTTTTCTGCATCCCCAACTAATAGGTGCACCACGTAATATGAATATGTATCCACTATTCGATTTTCTGTCCTTTTTATCTTCCGCCCAGTCAGCGTCTGCATACCCATATAATACACTATCTGTACTGCGTTCTCCTAATATAAGTCTTTTATGTCTTGTTTTCTTTGAATATCTCAACACCCTTTTTGCTTCATTCCAGTCAACTTCTTTGGGATCCTTATTGTGTTGACTTAATATAGTTATACTAGCTAATATATCTGGTCTCGTATTTACAGCAACATATAATAATCCTCCGATCAATTGTTGATATATTTCACAATTTTTCATAGGCTCATCTCTGTTAAGTTTATAATATCCAACATCCAATGGTATATTTGATTCTTTTGAATCTCTCATACCAAACTTGTTCAATAGCTTGTCTATATACTCTGCTTGATTTAAGCTGTATATTCCTTGATCGTTTCTTAAAAAATTTATGCCTAAATAATTCTTTAGTAAACCCAAGCTTGTTAACTCAAAATTGTGTTTAAGTTTTTTTTCACACGAGTCAATTGCTCGAATATCTTTTGCTGCAATCAATATATCATCTACGTATATTATTATGTAGATCCTTTGATCATTGATAATCTTAATATACAAACATGCATCAATATTACTTTTACGAAAGTAATTTTTTCTCAGTACGTCATCAAGTTTCTGATTCCAAGTCCTGGCAGATTGTTTTAACCCGTACAGACTTTTGTTTAATTTGCAAACAAAAATTTTGTCTTGTTCTTCAAATCCTTCAGGTTGTTCCATATAAATTTCTTCTGTCAGTTCTCCATTTAAAAATGCTGTTTTTGCGTCTAAGTGTCTTATTATGAGGTTTTGATTCCATGCCTCTGTTAACAATATTCGAAGAGTTGCTTGTCGCACTACAGGCGCAAACACTTCGTCGTAATCCACACCGAACTTTTGGCTAAAACCTCTCGCTACCAGTCGTGCCTTGTACTTGCTTGAGGTTTTATCTTCGCCTGTCTTTATCTTAAACACCCATTTACACGATACTATGTTCTTACCTTCCGGTGTTTGTACTAAATCCCATGTTTCGTTATTCTTTAAAGATTTCATTTCTTCTTCCATAGCTTTCCTCCATTTTTCGCTATCATTGCTGGCAAGAGCTTCCTTAAAACTTTTAGGCTCTATTTCCCGGAGTTCAACTAACTTCGCTGTGTAGCGCTCAGGTGGAACTCCTTTATTTACTCTACTTGATTTACTACGACTATTTTCATGTCCTTCCTTCTCTATGTCATGTTCTTCTTCGCTTGGTTGATAGCTGTAATCACTGTCTTGAGATTGTTCTGTACTTAAGCTATCATATGAACTAGATTCATCCGTAACTTTTTCTATTTCCTCCGTGTTTTCGAAATGTGACCTCAGTTTTCTCTGCGTGGTTTGGCTCTATTTTCCCTTGTTCCTTTTCAAACTCAATGGTCACTTCTTCGCCTTTTACCTCTTTTTCTTTGATACAAATACTTCTTTCAGGAAATATCACACTACGACTAATTTGTATACGCCCTGTAGCTATATCTAACAATCTATATGCCTTAGATTCATCAGAATACCCCACGAACACTAGTAACTCCGCCTTTTCATCAAATTTATTTTAATATTTTCCTTTGGAATGTGACTATAAATTTTAGACCCAAATATTTGCAAATTCGACACGTCAGGCTTGACTTGATGCCATAACTCAAATGGTGTTTTCTGTTTTGACTTGGTTGGTAGTCGATTTTGCAGATAATTGGCTGTAACTATTGCTTCGCCCCAAAATTTCTTTGGTAAGTCCGCATCAATTAACATACACCTAGCCATCTCGACTAGCGACCTATTTTTTCTCTCTGCAACCCCATTTTGCTCTGGAGAGTACCCCGCGGTGTACTGTATTTTTATGCCCTTACCGCTTAAATATTCCCTTAAAGCATTATTTACGTACTCGCCACCCCTGTTTGACCTAATAGCCTTCGGAACCCTACCTGACTGATTACTCATTAACTCGATAAATTATTTAATATATTTTACAGTTTCACTTTTATGGTTCAATAAATATGTCGTTGTATACCTTGAGAAATCATCTATTAAAGTAAGAATGTAACGTTTGCCCCCTGGAGTAACAGTCTTCATGGGACCGCAAACATCTATATGTATTAAGTCAAGTATATTAAATGTATTGCTTTGAGAAAATTTCGGAAAACTCTTACGAATAATTTTACCTTTCACACAGCAGTCGCAAGTTTCCCTAATCCTACAATCCTTAATATTAATCCCGGTTGCCATTTTTCTTTCCATCAAGTGCCTGACTGCTTCCATAACCTGAACCTTGGAATGCTGCCCTTCCTCCGCTAACCTCACAACGCCTTTTCTGCTATCGTCAAATTGGGTATAAAATTCTTTGTAGTTTACCATGTGGCTCGAAGCTCCTGAATCCACATACCACGAAGCAGAATCCCTTTTTACGTCATTTGAGCCCAGATTGACCATAAAACACATGTCATCAGTATCATTATCAGTAACTTTATTGGCCCTTTCCTTTTTAAACGCTTTATACTTAAAACACTCTCGTTTAAAATGGTCTTTCCTGTTACAAAAATAACATTGCTTTACATTTACACTTGCAGTATGGTTATTTTTGTCACCTTTATATACTGACTTCATGACCGACTCGTCTTGACTTCTCGAAGCTCCTTGACGCCTCCTGTGTTCATCGATTAATTTACTTTTTAAGAATTCAAGCGTAAATTCATTCGATGGCTTACTTTCCAGCGCTGTTATTAAAAAACTGTATGAATCTGGAAGACTTCCCAGCAAAATTCCTGCTGCAAACCTGTCCTTAATTTCTTCTCCTAAGGCGGCCAATTTATTCAGTAACTCCAAAAATAAACTGATGTGTGCTTCCATATCACCATTCTCCTCTAGCGATAGCCTACAAATTCGCTTTAATAGGAACACCATGCTAGATAAACTCGATTTTTGGTGATACTCCTTTAGTGTTTCCCACGCATCACGCGCGTATTCCTTATTTCTGATATGCACTAACTGATTAACTTCGACAAGTAAGGCTATAGTTGATAAGGCCTTGTAATTTTTCTTTTTCCAGGCAGTGTTTTGGTCTTCCTGTGTTGGTAATTCAGTCGAAACTACGTCCCATAAATCAGCGTTTATTAGTAACATTTTTACCAAATAGTTCCATGACTGATAGTTCTGTCCGTTTAACTTTTCGACGATATATTTCGCACTTTTCGCCATTATTCCGGTTAATCACACAACAGCGAACACTACTCGCGATTGTACCCTTTATTTATTATCTCTAATACAGGCGAGCTAACGCGGCGTACCTGGGCCCATAACCTGTTCGAATTATGAGATAATAAAAGATACAATATAAGAATAATGTGGCTTTATTAACAAACCGTATAGAATGCTTTTACAGAGAATATTATAAATGCGTATTTGTCCTACGTTATAATCTTCCAGACTAACTAATAATAAAATCCTATTCAATGATACAATATATCGCAACCGCTGCATGTTGGGTATTTTCGGAACTAATAACTGACATAGCATTTATTTTCAGTCACGGATAAAGACTGTTTATTTAAGCTGAAATAATTATTGTTGAATATAAGATTCCAACAATTTGTGACAAATTAACTGTTTTTGGCCAATATACAATCGGTTTTTCTGAAAGTAATATCGCTAAACTATGACGATTATACAATTACTGTATACCGATTATTAAATAATCATATAATTTAAGTTTTTGTGATATATCCGTACGCATATTTTATCCTGCTTTCATATTAGGGCCTGTATACCGTTAATACAGCAATTGCATAACCATTATTCAACCTGGATATACACCATATATAGTTAATTCTATATCCACTATATGGCGGGTAGAATAGCTAATATTCAAATATTGATTAATCAGTATTCAACTTGCATGTGCACCGTATATCTTTTGTTGTATAGTTACATATTAGTTATATTACATTTAAACTATATCTCATGGCGTTGGCAAACATTATGTTTGTGACATTACTTCAGTAGGAGTCCTGGATTCTATTCTCATCGTGATGTAATCGAGTCCAGTATAGGCTAAAATTGAACATGTCAATTAAAATTTGTTTTAGGTGCATGGTCACAAATTAGGAGTACACCTGTGATCTATTAACATGAATTGACTACACAATGGTTGCTACTTAAATAGAAAATAGCTTACCTTATTGGTTTTTTCAAACTTTTGATTCACTCGAGGCACCCTTCGTGTGTTAATTCAAATGTTATAGTATAGGAAGTATTCCATATCTCTTACACGCATATATCATCGTTCGTATGGTAAAATAATTAGATCTTCGTAGAATACAGGACCTAAAAACAACGAGTTTTTGATTGACAAAACGTAAACAAGTGATAAGTTTGAAAACGTATGATATATCTGTTAACCTAAGATATACATACCTGCATGTTCTTTGGTGGGTTCTCTCCTATCTTTAATTTCCTACATGGGATTGGTATTTAATTTCCTTATTGAATTGAGTGGTAAATAATCGGTAAATTGTTTGCGTCAGCCGCCACTCTGCTTTGTCTTCTTGCTGTTTGGCGTCGATTCAGCCGCAGCGGCAGCCATTGAAATAGCAAATGGTGAGCTATACAAGAAAAAGATTACGGACATCAATCGGTAGTTTTATTGGTATACAACAGTTGTATAACAGTAAATAGTCCGCAGTTTAGCTAATTGATTACCATTGTGCTATGAAATATTTGATTTGCCATTATACAATTATTGTATAATTTGCTTTATATACAACTTGTATAACCAGAGTAGTATTATTGTTCATTTGCAGTTAATTTATCTTGTATAGTCACTATATTTCTTAATCTAATATAACGAGTTTTATTGGCATAATTTCAACGTGATTCTAAACTATAACAAAATTTGCATATGCGGTATGTAACGTTATATAATGGTAAATCAACGTCGTCCAAAACAAAAATTGATTTGGGCAATTGTTCTCAGTGTACGAGTTCACTCAGATAGAAAATATCAGACCTCTGCATTAATGCCTGAGCAAAGTATATTTTATGTTTTTTTTTTCGTAGCCTGTAATACTGAATATAGAAATAATCAGTTTATATATTTTATTTATCTTTATCAATACAGATTTCTATAAAAATCCATTCTTATGTTTAGGATGATTCAGAACATTTTGGTGGGAAAAAGTCCGTAAGTTTTGCCGAAAAAGTTAATATTACTCCTAGACACTTAGATACCAAGCAGAGTATAAGTAATCCGCCTAATAATTCTCCAAATGTCTCAGCCTTTCTGCTGCAACGTAATTTTCAATCCAAGACGGTTACCGACATGACTATATGTGAAGAAAATGAGAATAGTCCTAACTATTCCAGTCCTCAAGGAACACCTATACACTTATGTAAAACGGCATCGGATAACTATGTTCAAAAAAGGTCACTGATTAATGGAGTTATGGACGCAGTTGAGCAAATAATGAAACATTTTTCTCCAGCATCAAATCAGCAGGAACTTAATATTTTGGGTAAGTTTTTCTGGTAATAATGCAAACCCTACTTTTATTAGCAAGTAACGATAAAGATATTGCTTTGTAAAACATTATATAAATACGAAAATATTCAATTCAAATATATCGATTATTTATTCACGAAATTGATGGTTGCAGAAAAACATGGGTAAAAATTGCAGGCATAATGAAGAGAAGAATCTTGAATTGGATTCATATTTTTAGGTGCTCTAAAACAACGATTTACTTCTCACGGATAACTTGAATACCTCTATAATCTGGAATATGATTCTTAAATACTTTGTTTTTGAAGTGGAAGTTGATGAGGGGGATACAATTTTCAAGCGTTACGCAAAATTCGGATCGCGTGAGGGGAGTTCGAAGAGTGCGTCAGCGGCAACAGGTGGGAGAATACGCACACACTTGATTGGAAGACGGCCGGGCAGGAGGGGAAATGGATACGTAGCATTGCCTATATGGAATCTACGTATGTGTGGGAACGACCGGAATAATTCTAATAATTTAACTGTATCCATAGCTCTTAAGGAAGAAGTTTCACTTCTATCGCGCGTGGACTTCACGCACAACATTTTTTTTTTATTTTTAAGACATATACTTATTTTTTCTTGAAACGTCCGATCAATACAAAAAGTTAAATTTCCAATACAAAAAGTAAAATTTCCACTTTACGTTGATCAAAAAGCTAAGTGGCCTCAAAAGCTTTGAAATCACTTTTGCTGCCGCTGGTATACCTAATCAATAGTTTTAATTTCATTGGATGATTCTGTCATGTAACATGTGACATATCAACTATTTTGGGGTTTGGAACCTTCGGCAAAATGCACTAAAACGGAGTTTATCCACAATACCGAAACAGAATTATTGCGCGTTTCGCTAACCATGTTAGCATTATTATCAGGAGGTGATAAAGCTTTAAGGAGAGATGACATCATCTCATGATGATGCTAACATGGTTAGCGAAAAGCGCGTCGAGTGCAATAATTTTTGTTTCGGTATTGTGGATAAAACTCCGTTTTAGTAATTAATGTGACATATCAGTCAATTTCGATCTGGTAAATCGAACATATGTTCGATATACAATAAATCAAATTATTATGTACGTTTTATTTTAGTTTTAGGGTACAAGTGATATAAACAAGGTTAATGTACTTTCGTGAACTATCTTTTACAGACCTTTCTAGCAGTTCGTTAAATATCCAGAAAAGATTTGCATATAATTTCAATCCCATTTTCAGATGGTTACCTTACTCATAATTGATTCCCAATTTTATTTCGAAAATAATTTACATTTTTTGTTTGTAATATTTTCTAGGTGATTCTAACATGAACCCAGCATGTTCAAAGCTCGCACTATCTACTCTGTGTCCTGCTTTATATGCAGTGCTCAGTGACGGTTTGAAGCCTTGTTTAGAGACCAGTTTCGGTGCTATCAATAATTCTGTTTGGCAGGTGGTAGAGGCATCCTCGCAACAAGGTCCCCTCACAAAAGCTCTGAATGACTTAGTTATGAAGATAAATAGCGAGGACGTAATCAGTGAAGGTTTAGGTGAGTTATTAAAAATTCACATCGCCACCACATCACTTCTCGCGAGTGAAAATATTGTGCGTCACTGACAAATGTATATATTTAGAACGGAATAAAATGTCGTAGAATATCGAATAACAGGTCTTAAGCGGAAAAAGTTGTGTTGGTGTATCTTATGGGAATTTTTTCTAAAGGAATTGTTTTTACTATACCATGCGGTACTTCAGGGCGATAAAAATTTACAAAACCCAATGTGAAATATTTATCATTCACATTCAAATAAAAGCAGTATATTTTCTATAAATTATTTCGAAATTAATATATATCATTAAAAATGCCATAACACACAAAAGGAATATACATTTGTGTTACTAGTACAATAAGAACAATTATTTAAGGAGATTCCAGGACTATAGTTATTTAAAAACGGTCAGATATAACTGTTGCAGTTATAGTTGATAGTTGTCTCAACGGCCACGCTTCCAAATATTTCCTCATAATTTGCTCTATGTATTTGAGATACTGTGCAATTGGGTGCTACCAAATGTGTTCCTACCCATATTTTTATGGAAAAGAAGAAATCTTGTATGCGCTGATCGAATGTCAGATTATTTCATTCTAAAGAAATCAAGCCGACTTTCTTGTCTTCGGGTAATCGAAAATATTCCTAATAAAAACAAATATACAGGTTTTTTTAAGGCTTCTCCACGAAACTTCTATTTTATATTAGCATTAGTAAGTAATATCACTAAAAATGGTACCGAAATGGCGCGAAATGATGGCCATTTGACACGATCATGAAAGTTGCGTACGCACCGCAGACGATTAGCCAAATTCATCAGAGTGCAAAATGACCATTTCATGCTAAGTGAACACTATAGTTTTTCTGCGACTACAAAGCCGTTGAAATCGCAATTTAGGTTTCTTTCTTTGTTGATGAGTTTGCAATAAAAAATAAAAATGTACATAGATCCTACTAAGTACGCTTTTAAGCAATATCGAAAAGAGTTCACTGAGTTATTGGTTTTTTAGTTCATCCCATCGCTTGGTGGATGGGAATGATTAATCATAGTAAATAAGTGCTATTGTGTATTTGTCTCTAACTTAACAACGTGTTTATTAATTTATAGTCGTAGAAAAATTGTAACGTAACACTCCCTATAGCGCAACGTCTTTTGCATAATAATAATTTCAATATCCAATTTTGTGCGATCAACAACTCGACCAGAGTTTTTAGTTTTCACCATTAAAAGTAGGTTTAATGAAAGATGCATCGCTACTCAAAGCTCCACTAAAGCTAACACTTTTTAACTTTTTTAAAGTAAATTTAAGAAGCTGCGACTCATAGCTGCAAAATAAATTTTTAGAACGGTTCATTTAATTTCAATTCTGAATGAAGAATAAATACAGGCCCTGTCCAGTTCTCTTTGGAGCACCGTGTATTTACCTAGTTGCTTGTAGTCATTTATATGTATATGATAATTTTGTGTTAAAACGATTTTTTAGCTTAATTGAATTTTCCTAAAAATTATTTTTCAGTCAAATTTAATGCCTTTATCTTTGGACTCCTTAATGTACGATCATTGGATGCATGGACCAGTTATCTTCGAACCAGAGAGAGCGTACTGAAGAAGCACTATACGGCCGATTCCCTGCTGGTACTCTCACTCACTGGGGGTACAAATTTGCGGGCTATGCTAGATTCAATGGTAGCTGCGCTTCAACCGTTAGCCTTCCTTCCATTTCAGTTTGATCTTCTTTTTGAGTACAAACAGTTGCATTTAAGCTTCAAAAGGATGGATTCATATCATCAACCTTCGAGCCCCATACAAAAGGTAAATTTTTCCAAATGTACTTTAGAATATCGATAATTTTTAGTTAATCATGCAATTTAAGATATGGCACCAGACACATTCATCGGAAACAATACTCGGATAGAGTTCAAGATGGGTATTTTTTTTTATTTGTGGTTTTGCACAAAAAGTTTATTCTTTAGATAAACCTCCGCTTTATTTCAAATTTGAAAAATTTATATTGCTATAAATAAATTAAATAAAACTGATGACCCTTTATATTGATAGATACCGGGGCATCCTTTCAAGGAAAAATATTATATCTAAGTATGTCTGAAAATAAAATTGTGATCTAATAAGTGAAGTAGAAGGTATTTGTTTGCACTAAATCTAAGACAATTGCAAGAAAATCTCACTGAATATGACTTAATGTATCCATCTGTAACTGCCAATGCCGTTAAAAAGGAGCATCAGAACTTCTGTAAATTGGTAGTGTATTTGATATTATCAAAAAGAATATATCCATCTAAATAGCAATGGACGCCGCAAGATACTTTCCTATAAAATATTTTGTAAGTAAGCGTCAATATATGGATTGTTTCGACAGACTAGTCTCAAAGTCTAGTCGACAAAGAGATATCATTAGCTACATTTCTAAGTATGAAGCAGCATTTAATAATGCTAACCCGAAAAAGGGTGGTGAAGAAAAGAGAGGTTCCAATCGCCATAAGTCAATAGGTGCAGGTCAGCCTAAATTGCACGATCATGATATCCTCTTTAGGTGAAGCTACCATTAAGAAAGAAGTGGTAGATAATGCCATTGTTTAGGGT
The DNA here is from genome assembly GCA_016904865.1 of Pissodes strobi. NCBI lineage: Eukaryota > Metazoa > Arthropoda > Insecta > Coleoptera > Curculionidae > Pissodes > Pissodes strobi. The sequence goes on from MU183715.1 coordinate 106,215, forward strand.
ATGCAGATGAGCTAGCTATTGTGGTGCGAGGACAAAATTATTTATCAACATCTTTTCGGAGAGATGTCGAAGAAAAGCTCTCGTTATCATGGCTAACTCATCATACACAACTTTTATTTTATATTAACAAGTTACATGTCACATAATCTACTTTCTGATGTATCTGATTTGCTCGCAGAGCTGGGCTAGTTCTCTATCACTCTGCGATAACAAAGCCTCTAACCGAGGGCGACACGAAAGCGATTGATAATCCGTGCGATTATATCAAATTACTTCGACTTGTATAAGCTCTTCAATCGTTGTCCATGACTGCTTGTGCATCGTTCTTGTTTTGCTGTTATACAGAGATGAGTTTAGAATGCACGGAAAAACCACTTCGAAAAACCCTACTTTACATTGACTTTCAGAACATTTACTATATACAAAATGTTTGCAATCCTTAATGCAAGATTTGTCCCCCCCCTTGACCGATCAAAAGTGGGCTCTACTCGCAAGGAAGGAAGGAGTGAATATTATTAGAACTATTAATTGACAATTGCAGCGATAAATTAAAGAATTAGAAATCATATTGCTCTATTTTCGAGAAAAAGCTAAAGGTTACTTAAAACTTTGCTTACTCCCCTCACAGTTCTCCAAAAAATTGGCAACATATTCTAGCCCTGTGAGTTGTTCAATATTAACTAATGAACTGATTTTAGCTGTGAGATTTCGTAGTTTGATATAATCATTTGAGATATTTGGCGGATTATCAGTACTTACATGGTTGTCTGATTCACGTTCACGCACATTCACAGCACTAGCATTATTCACTTTCACTGGAAGTTCTGGAAAGTCTCTATCATATTTCTTGCTAGTCTGTTTGTTTCCATTGTTATGCCAAGCTGGCTTCGCTGGCGGTTTGCAGGTCCTTTTCCCCTCCGTCTTCGGCATTTGCAGCTGGTGGGCAATTGAGGTCCATAGATCTGTGATCCCCGTTACAATTGGCACTTTTGACCTGGTCTGAGTTGCATTCCGTTATCTGGTGCACTCCTGCACATTTGGAGCACCCCCCCTTCCTGTGACAATATGTCAGGGCATGCCCGTCCCCTGGCATCGCTTGCACTGCATGATTTGTTTATCAGTGCCGCGATGTTTCCATGAGACACGGACATTCATTAATGTTTTTGCTGTTTGATTCACGTGCTTTAACGTTATAGTAGACTCCATAATGACTAGATACAATGGGCTTCTAGTCTTTTTCATTTAATGGATGTCTTTTATCTTCCATCAGTGCATTTCTGACTTCTGATATCTCCATCCAGTCCTCTCAGTACAAAGGTATGAGATGTCTTATTCTTCTCAGCATACGAATGGTATTCGATGCATTCCTTGTCGTAAATTCTTTTCAAGGTCTGCCAATCTTTAAGATGTGCGCACCAAATCACAACTGAGTTTCTTGCATATTTTAGTTTATAGTCCGTCATATTCCCTGATTTCAGGTTAGTTGTGAAATCCTTGTGGATTCTGAGCCCGCCCTTGATAACGATGGGGGGCGGCGGTGCTGGTTTATCTTGTAGCGGTGTTTTAGGCTTAGGAATCACCCTACGTGGTGTGCTTCTTGTCACAATGCTCTCTTGAATAGACTCGGAAGTGTGCTTGGGTTCTGCCTCCATGTCGCTTAGTAGTTGGAATTGCTTGTACTGATCAGAGTTCTTTCTCCCCCGACATCTAGATAAACTTTGCGTATGTTCCTTTTGATTTGCAAGGTTTTATATGGCAACTTGAATTCAGCTGCTGGAGAGGAGCGGAGACTTCCATTTGCACGTGGGCGTCCCCATACTTCAGTGGACGTGGCCTTGGCTATCGCCTGATCGGCTGATGCAACTTCACCTGATTATGCTGTATCTAACTGCGCATTAGCCATAGAGGTCACCTGAAGATCGACGGCTTGCGTTTTTTTTCTGTATGTCGTCAAGCCTCTGCTTTTTTTGTGCAGGTGGGTGACGTGTCACTCTTGGCTTTCGGTTTTGATGTGGCTACGGTTGAAGTTTTCTTTCTTTGACCGCAATCTATCTTCGACTGCGCTGGTTTTTTTCTGTTTAAGTTACTTCGGATGAACTTGCAGCAAATGCGTCGTGGAGTGATGGAACGCATCTTTCAGTTCTCTTGGCGTTTTATCGTCGATATCTCCGATAAGCACTGATAACCAGTGGTTACACTCCTGGCATTTATGCTCATTTTCTTTTAGGCCCAAGGCGAGACGTTCAAATTCTTGTCTGGACGCTTCTCTTTCACTAAGATTCGGCTCCAGCTCGGACATTTGCGAGATATCATCCCCCGTCTCGGACATACTGCTGTTATTTCGGGAATCTGTTCCCGAAAACTGCGAATTTATAAAACTACCAAGCCTGTACTAATATTTGGTGAACCAAAAAAAAGCAGTCTCCTGTAAAGTATACAACTAAACCAAAAACACGATTATCAACGGTTAAAAACAAGCAGAGCTCAATTTTAGAATGGAGAACTCCAAACCCGAGACGTTCTCTGCGACGGTCAGACAGCGAATATTCTGCCTAACTGGTACAAAAGCGAACAGCTGGGAGTTAATCTGCAGAAAACGATAGTAGTTGCTTTCACCCGTAAGAGTGCAAAAAATACTCCAACCTTTCAAACCATTATTGCTCAATGGAGAAGAAATCACCTTATCACCAGAAGTGAAATATCTGAGAATCATCCTTCACCGAAGGATGACATAGAATTCTCAAATTCAGAAAATCGCACAGAAAGAGACTAAGGGTGTTAGAAGAATGAGTCGATAAACATATTGATGTTTAAACCCAAAACTGACTATGATTATATACGAGGGTAGTGACTTGGAGGACAAAAACGAGACAAGTGAGAACGAACCTATTAAGTGGCGTACCAAGGCTAGCATGTCTATATGCACTAGCATAACATCTAAGCTGATATGGAGCTGCTACAATACACTAAATTAGCTAGGTAGTAAAAATAAAGTGACTTTAGCTTGTTCCAGGGCATGAAGACCACATGGAAAATGAAATAGGTAATAAAATAGCTCAAGAAAACTGGTTAGCTAGACCTACGGTTGGATCATCCATCAAAAAAAGGGTGGGTAATAACAGTCTCAAAAATGGTGGAATGAGCTATTAAGTCAGAGACAGGCTAAGGAATTTATTACAAAGCCCTCAGAACACTTAATAACAGATTTACTTGATCATAATATAGAAGCTGTTCGAATGATAGTAAGTGAGCTAGCCGGCCATTGTCTACTTGATAGATACCTTTATCTGATAGGGCTGGCAGATGAAGCCATATGCAGGTTTTGCCAGGAAGATGGTGGTATCGTGAGGTTACGGTCTAAACACATGAGTATAACCACTTCAGAAGCTACCAGCTACACGTAAAAAAGGTTTTTTGAAGGCTGTGAAATCTAATTAGAGCTACAAAACTAGACAGCGTGTTATAAAGACAGGAAGAGACACAACAGCTCTTACAGATCGCAGGAGCACATAGGCCGCTTCCGGCAAACTCCCTATAATCTAATTTAATATTATATCCAATATCGGCAATATTATCAAAAATATCTTATTTGCAACTCAAGAAATGAACGTCGATTCAAAACTTTTAAATTGATGTTTGTAGTTTGGTTAGCAGCATCTTGAAAATTTAGTTTTTTTTCTGATCAATCAAATTTTAGTTCTGAAAATGTATGCTGCTAGGAAATTGAAAATCCACAAATTCAAATTTGTCGTAGGCGATAAAGAAAGTTAACGTTTTATAGAGTATCTCTTAAGATGGAATTATTGGACTATTCCTGATAGCACAAAAATATTTATTTAGTATTAAAAAGAAATATTTATTTTATATTACGAGAGGCAGATTGATAAATATATTATTAATATTAGATAATATTAAATACATATTTATTTAAAATATTTATATAATATTGCTAAGTAATTATTTCTATGATATTATAAAATAAAGATTAAATAAATATTTCTGAATAATATTTTCTTAATATTAAAAATAAATTTAATCAAAATGCACACATATTTCATAAAAAGTATATCCATTAATACAAATGAGCAACTTGAAATTAATAGCCAGTGTTTAATACAAACAATAATAAGTGAATTCAAGATATGCCTACCGTATGTACTTACTTAAAATTAAAAATCAATAATCATTAGAAAAATTCACCGTTCACAATTCATTATACAAATAAAAAATTATATTTAATGCCTGATGACGCATAGACTTTTAGAGGATAAGGGACGAAGGAAAATAGTGCATTTTTTCAACTTCATCTTCTCTTAGTCCGCAAACAATGCAAACAGCCTCAGCAGCCATGATGCTGTTTGTTTTGTCTCTATTAAGTAGTCCACTGATCCACTCCACTCAGTACTCAAATTAACGTTTCAGTCACAAAAAGAATTAAAAAGTATATCTTTCAAGCAAAAATTTGTGAAATTAACACAAGAAATATAAGAAAACACCAGCAAGCCAAACTAGCAACAGCCTAAAATGAAGACATGGTATAACGTATTGTTGAACTTTCATAGTCATACTTATCGTTGTCATCTAGCTGTTCAGCTGCTAACTCAGAAGTCCATGAGTTAGACAAACACATATATCATTTGTTTTTGCAAAAGCGTCGACACGACTTTGGCTCCATCTACAATCACCTTTGGTGATGCTAGATAAAGAGAGAGCTATTCGGAAATGCATTAAGTAAGAGGTGGCATGAATAGGATAAATTTTCTATTTTTTGCTTAACTGTCTCTTCGTGGTTTGTCTCTGTTAAGAGTAAAAAGTTTTGGAGGTTGGAATATAAAAATATTTTATTAGTGTGAAATAAATATTTGGTTATTAATATTAGAATCGATATGTTAATTTCTTATCAAAAAAATATGACAAGTAATATTAAAATAAGAATGTTGATTTAATATTATATTATTATTTGCTAACAAATATTTGAAAACAAATATTTTAAAATATTAGTTGTAACTAGCAAATATTTAATTAAGATATAGATATTAATAAAATATGTTTTTAAACCTGTTCAACCAAAATATAAATCATACTTATTTGGAAATGTTGATCGCTGTTGTCTTGGACCATTACTGATGAATGGTCCAAGACAACAGCGATCAATATTTACAAATAAGTATGATTTATAACATAAATAGTAGACAAACAGCATCATGATCATTATTTTCCTAAGCGATCTTTTCAAATCGTTTCATGAAAAATTAAGCTATAGTATGACAATAACAAAATGATAAAATAGAAATATTTTCGAATTGCATAATATACCTCTAATATTAAAGATGCATAAAGCATAGCACTTTTTGCACTTTTTTAAAATTCAGCATCCATATTATTGATTTGTTAGAAAATTTAATGTTCGATATATATTGGCGCATACATAAGAAACACGACTTATGCCGTCATAAAGTTTTAATTACGATGTACAGAGAGGCATCCACATTTATGAAATGACACAACTAAATCACCTGAAGATGGCTGCAGGAAAGCATATAAAAGTTTTTATATGAAATATTACTGAGAAAAGCAGGATCAGAAGTCCATTTTTTTTCTGTCGTATAGTTTTAGAATAAATTACGGTAGTAATAAGTATACCTTATATGTATGCACACTGGCGTCAACAACTACTAATCGAAATATTTCGTTAAAAAAAAATATTAAGACAATGAAAGTTTGAAATAACAGTTTTATTCAACGACTTCCAATAGATGTAAAATAAAAATAAACTTACACTAAATATTCGTTTTTGCTTGAATATTGTAGTATTCACCGTCGCCCAATTACAAGCAATTCCTGTCAGCGAAATATGGTATATCACCGAACAGCCGTTCGAATTCTGAGTCGGACGATATGTCGGCTGCAACCGTCAAAAACGTGCACATCCCCGATCAATGTCTTCCAGAGTTACCAAACTCATCTGAGAACTCCACTAAGCTGAGAAGGAGCGATAAAGAGCGGCCTAGAAGCTGTATTGAACCAGGAGTTTTTAGTAATGCACCCAACTTTAAGCTCGGGGAAGATGTAAATAATGTTGCGAATAAAAGGTAAGGCTATTTTATGAGGTAATGGTAATCGTTGTGTACTAATTAGGTTAGTAAATAGTATTTTTTAAAGACATTGCAAAGTATGCCTAATCAGAAGTCTTAAGAAAAATAAATAGATGAAAATTTTATTCCAAAATAATTCCATTTCCAATCAAACAGTAGAAGTTTGGGTTAGTCCTACATCTAATCTGAATTTATCTATATGGAGAACAAAGATACATTTTTAAAATGGCGCGCAACTTGGTTGGCACTTGGTGGCCTCGTCGCATTAATACAACCAGTATTTGTTATAATTCATAAGAATTGTAACAAATATATTTATAAAAAAAAATGAGCGAGTCTGCTAGTACTCGAGCGAGACACTGGCACTGATGTGTAAACATATCCTATATCGACATGCACAAATATTTGAGCAGCTCTCGTAAAATCACTGCGCATGGTTATGATGTCACAGCCGTTTACACATTTCCATTTCCGTACACATGTGTACACATCAAAACTAACCGTAATAATCAACGCGAGGGAAGCCGCGGGTAAAATCTAAAAGTGTCCCATGTCCTTTACTATACTCTTGAAAATATCCGTACAAAATTTCATGATTATCGGTTGAGTAGTTATGCGTCAAAGCGTAAGAAACGAACAAACAAACACATTCGCATTTATAATATTAATTATGATTCTTTAATAATACTTACTGGCAGCTTCAATCGGAGTGGATTAATTCACTGCACAAATTCGACACAAAAATCTAATGCCACCAGGAATAACATCAACCCTACTACCAACTAGTCATCTTGGGGCGGCATCTTTTGATTTGGGAAAGTCAATAACCAAATTTTGGAAGAGGGCCATGACTCAATATTGTTTTAAATGTCTGGGCATCTGAATAATACTTTTGACAGTTCGTTTAATTTAAAATATGTTTTTTTATCGTCTAAAATCCATTTAAAACCGATTTTAAATGGCAAACTTGTATAAAAATCAAAAAATTCCGGACTTTTTTAGGACGATAGCCGTGGCTTCGGACGAATTTGTCGTGGATTTTGAAGCGAAAATTTACTTTAAATTCAACCGTCTATTAAAAATAAGCTGTGCTATGGATCCAAATACACTGGGAATATAATATAATGAAAACCTAATACCGCCCTAGCGGCTAGCTTTTTAGAAGCGCCATTTGCATTTGAGTCGTTGCAATCGCGGCCGTCCTGGATCAGCTTACTCCTCAATGCGCACGGGTTATATTGTCACATCGGTTTACACATTCCGTCCCCACATTTCCGTCCCATTTGCCGATATTTACCCTCATACCGCCACGTAAGATGTTTACACATCAAAAGAGACTTGTTAAGTTGTTGTCAATATCGATGGTTGGAGTTATTCGAGCTCAAATAAGTTGTCAAAGTAAATTAATAAAAGTTAAGGGTGATTCGCATTATCAGACATACAGCGACACGGCATGGACCGGCAGCGACCCGGACATTTCCGAAACGTTTCACATTATCAGACACAAAAAGACTTATTTTTCAAATACTTACTTGTTAACAAAGCAAATAGACATCCCGCAGAGTAAATTTAAATACGGATTTTCTATATTAATATTTGAGAATTCTAATAATAATTATAGCGATATCGCTTGACGAAGACAATGAGTGTTTGCGACATAACAAAGAAGAAACAAACGCTTTATGAGTACATAAAATCTTACAAAAACGTAAACTGGAGTGAGAATACCATAATTTACATAAAGTACTAGTGGAAAATGAAAAAAATATACCAGTCTTGAAGAATGTACATATATGTTTTACTACTTGCTAGTTAAAATATCTGGTGGTGAAATTTAATTTCTTATTATCCATTTTGTTCCTCTAGTTTCAAAAGACACCACAAATCATTCTTAAAAAAACTCGGTCCGTTCTGTTGACAACGACGTCTATTTGCTGTACCGTGCGTTCAATTTATCTTGATAACATTTTGATTCGCTGTAACTTTTTTGTTTTTAAACATATCAAGGTAAGCAAAAAAGAAAAATGTAGGCTTGGTAGCCAAGTTTTTTTTGTAGGTTACATATAAAACAAAACACTAACAATTTTCTGACATATATATAAGCCTACTCTATATTTTTTTTTAATAGAACACCCTGTATAATACTACATTTTTGGACTCTCTAGAGAAATCTAAACACATTTCGTGTATAATATCCTATTCCTATCTTTAGCTGTTTACGAAATATTGACAGTTGAAAGTCGGGCATTTTGACAGGCTTTAAAATCTAAACCGCACGAGATCAAAGAAAACGGTTTGCACATTTCTATCTTAGGTTTTCATAAGCTATCGAACGACATTGACTTTAATGAATGAATTTAACCGGAGTTTTAAAAGTTCCGGTTAATTTTATCCGCAGGTTAAATTCAAAGTTACTGTCATTCGATAGCTCATGAAAACCTAAAATGGGAATGTGCAAACAGTTTTCTTTGATCTCGTGCGGTTTAGATTTTAAAGCCTGTCAAAATGCCCGACTTTCAACTGTCAATATTTCGTAAACAGCTAAAGATAGGTATAGGATATTATACACGAAATGTGTTTAGATTTCTCTAGAGAGTCCAAAAATGTAGTAATATACAGGATGTTACATTTAAAAAAATATAGAGTAGGCTTATATGTCAGAAAATTGTTAGTGTTTTGTTTTATATGTAACTTAGAAAAAAACTTGGCTACCAACCCTACATTTTGCCCTTTTGTTTACCTTGATATCTTTAAAAACAAAAAAGTTACAGCGAATCAAAATGCTATCAAGATAAATTGAACAATTGTCAGTTAGTGGATATATCAAAATTTATTGACAAGAAAGAATAGTTTGTCGCGTCCTTGTCGGTAGCTATCGTGTCTTTCTATGTCAGATATCAGTCAGCCTGTACAGTTCATTATTAAGAACTTATACACCATCCCTACACCGACATATTAGCTGCATCTCATTTCGGCCTTTCCACGTAAATTTTTCTATTTAATGTTGCACAAGCATTTATATGAATGCTTAAGACACAATTGGAGGATATCAGCCGTGGGTAAAAAATGGCATATTAAAATACTAGTATTAAAAGATCAAATTTTTCCATACGAGCATCAAATTAGGATACGACCCGCTTGCGCGGAGTTTACTAACGTGCGCGTGCGCTAAATGTCTTTTTAGACGTGTATTTTTACTATACGCAGAAAGGTTTCGGTCCTGAAAGCGGAGTTTGTGCTTGTGTTTCAGTAAGGTGTAAAACTATGAATTTTTAACCACGCCTTATTTCCAAAAACTTAAAAGTTTTCAATTGACTCTTTTTTTCACTCTAAATTTAACATCAATGTCGAAACGCTGTACATTAGGTACTTGTATCAAACATTCATTAAACATACACATTAAAAATCAATGTCAAAAACCAGTCACCAATTGCTGTTTTTATATGAAACTAACTGCAAGCATCAGATTCTACTGCCACTGAATCTGAAGCGCATACATATTACGCAGCCAATTTACATCATCGATAATTTTATGAGGGTTAAACTTATTAAATTCAAGCACATAATAAGGGGGTATATAACATGTATAAGTTTATGTAATGAAATTAAAAAACGTTTTGTCTATATTTTACAACAATTTGCTCAACAATTTTACACAATAAAGCAAAAAAAAATGTCTGTGTGAAATTTTATTTTCAACGCTACGATTACAATTTTAGTTACAAATCATATAATTAATTAATCATTATCATATTAATGTAAAGCTTTATTTGAAACGGAGCCATTCAAAATATTATATGCGTCGTCAAAATTATCAATGCAGATACTGTTGTATATCTACGTCTTCTGTGGCCATCAAAAGCAGCTGGACATATTTTTGCCCCAAAACAAAAGCAACATTTCAGAATGACACGAAAGTAAATAAAAAAACTAATTATGTCCCTACCTCAAAAACCTCTATCAAATTTCGATATAATTAAATATGTTGCTAAGCTAAAAATACCCTACTTTAGAGGTGCGTATATGAGAGATAATATACCCGCTACAAGTCCGCGAGAAAATTATAAATTTAGATAGTTTGGGAGGAGCAGGCAGGGACACAATGGATAGCGTATAAAAAATACGGTTCTGTGACTCATTACTTTGAGAGTTTTTAAAATCTTCCACCGCCTATTGAGTTGGTTATGGTTATATAGAGGTACAACACCTACAATAAAGATCTTGTATAAATATGAACTGGAACAGTCATTTGATTCAGTTGTATGCGGACACTTGTGTTATAAATTTCTAAGCGAAAAGCAGCAGTTATATTTGAATTCAATTCAATTCAAAATATAAAGCATATTGTCGAAAGAAAATTATCTCATCGACAAAGCTGGAAACTAAAGCTAGTAAAAACATTAAAATTTCAATATTAAGGTAACATATATAAAAACTTCAATAGGCAAATAAAACAGATGTAAAAATAGAGTTATCTGATACCTAGTCAATAAATCCAAATAATATTAAATTAATTAAAACTGACAAATCCGCTGCTCAGTCAATCAATCCTATATATTGACATGTTCTATGAAGATCAGCAAATTATATTTACAACTAAGACATAATATACATGTATTTCGCAGATTACTAAATCGCCAAAAATCGCTTGATTATTCTATATTATCGTATGTCTTAACAACCAACTTGCTGTTTTTCTCTGTCTGCGAAATTTGTTGTTGATAATTACTTACATTCAGTAGAAAGCAGCAAAATCTCTACTGATCATTATAATAATCAAGCAGATGATGAGGATGTAATTGATGAGCTACCTCCAAGAAAATATTTTGTTGTTATCAGATAATAAAATATAGCATTTGTACCTCAGTAGTGTGTTAACGAGAGTGAGTCCTCACGGAGGAGGCAATTTATCGCCTCCGTGAGGGCTCTCTCTCGTTGGGTTTTGAGGAGTCTCTCTTGTAAGGCAATAAGTTTGTGCCGTCCTGTAAAATGTTAGTTCTACTATTAAGATACACATAAGTCTGGGTGTTGATTCACTCTGTAATGTAACCTTGTTCAATTTCGCCTCGGTATAACCTTGATACATGTCGACACTCCGCCTACCGAGGACGTTCTCCCACCATGAAACAAGGTGTTGCCTTTGGTATAACCTTGATACATTTTGTAGGTAACCTTAAGCTTTTATTCCCCACTTAAACAGCTATTATAAAAGTATCAGCTTAGGGTTCAAAACTTTAATTCAAAATTTGTACAGGTAGATAATGGTGAATACAAGAAAACGAAAAAGAAATAGTGGTTCCCAAAAGCAAGTGGTGAAAAAATTAAAGTAAATAACAAAAATCCCATAGACGAACAGTTTGTAGAAATTTGTGTTCCTAAGTCTGGCAATTATAAGTGCTTTTAGTGAAGAAAGAAGTTTTGATATTAGCAATACAAAATGGATGATATTAGGGATGATGTAAACATCCAGAGAGTTTTGGACTTTCTAAATGTTAGAGATTTAGGTTCAATAGACATCGAAAAATTTCAATTTATAGGTGACCATGATGTCAACAATTTTATGCAAATCGAAGCAGAACCATCCAATCCAGAAGAAATGGAAACGGATGCAGAAGATGAATATGCTGATGGAAATGTGGTGTTCCTTGAAAACTATATTGAGATTGGTTTTTTCAACCGAGTGTTTTGCATAACGCAGAGTTATGCTGTTGTAACAACATTTCCGGATAGAGAAGATCATATATTGTGTTATTTTTGTTTTTCACTTCATCTCAGTTTTTTTCAAAATTCTACTATTCATAAACATGTTAATACCCATTATAAGAGGAAAATGGAATATTCAATTAATGATTTGAAATGTATAATTTGTTCCAGATCATTGTATCACATAACCATACCAAACGCTTGTGTATATTGTAATGTTACTAATGGAGTTTTTGACATTGATGCAAACACTCATATTCCTATAGTACCGTATTAGAAGAGCTTATTTTAATAGTTTTCTTGTATTTACTATAAAAAAATAACATGTACAAATTTTGAATTCCATTTAACTATTATTAAAATGGCATAGTAGTTATTTGAAAACCAACAATAAAATTTGGCAAAATAATTTAAATATCTTTTATTTATCCTATTGTAATGTTACTAATGAATTTTTTGATAATGATGCAAACACTCATATTCCTATAGTATCGTATTAGATAAGCTTATTTTAATCGTTTTTTTGGATTAACTATAAAAAAAATATGCTATACAATTTTGAATTCCGTTTAACTATTATTAAAATGGCATAGTAGTTATTTGAAAAACAACAATAAAATTTGGCAAAATAATTTAAATATATTTTATTTATCCTATTGTAATGTTACTAATGAAGTTTTTGATATTGATGCAAACACTCATATTTCTATAGTACCGTATTAGATAAGCTTATTTTAATCGTTTTCGTATATTAACTATAAAAAATAACCAACTATACAAATTTAGAATTCAATTTAACTAGTATTAAAATAATATAGTAGTTATTTAAAAAAACAACAATAAAATTTCGCAAAATAACCTATACAAGTTTTGAATTTCATTTAACTATTATTAAAATGGCATAGTGGTTATTTGAAAAAACAGCAATAAAATTTGGCAAAATTATTTATATATCTTTTATTTATCCTATTGTAATGTTACTAATGAAGTTTTTGATATTGATGCAAACACTCATATTCCTATAGTACCGTATTAGATAAGCTAATTTAAATCGTTGTCTTATATCTATATATCTATCTATATATATATAAAACAAAGTCGGGTTAGTTACACCACTTATAACTCAAGAACGGCTGAACCGATTTTTATGATCTTTGCTTTGTTGGATTTGTCTCCGCCCCGAATAGCAGAATAACTATTAAAATATCGGAAAAACTCTCGGATAAAAAATTATACACAAAATTAGTTATAAATTAGATGACGGAGTTCGACGTCATCTTCCGCAATTGACAGCTCATGTCACGCACGATTATAGTTTTTTAGTAATATTTGATGTCCACTGCAAATCAGTGACATACTACACATTATAGGATAAAAATTCAACGGAAAATAGTGGGAAAGCGGCATATTCAAATCTAGAAAGATATTGAAATACATAGAAAATACTCGAATAGGAAAATATAAAAAATTATAGAGAATAAATGACAACAACTGTCAAATCGATTGGTATCAATCATTTCAGATCATTCGGTAGATTAGTCATCCGTACTTAGTGTTGCTTGAATATCAATAGTAAAGCAACAACATTGTGTATTGCAATTCGATGAAGTCCATCAAATACATCTGCAAATATGTTACGAAAGGCAACGATATGGCAGTTTTTGGCATCCAAACCTCCAATACCAACTATAAAATTACGCGCTATCAAGTTGGTCGATATGTGAAATGCAATTAGGCGATTTGGCGTATATTCTCATTCCCTATTCACGAACGTCATCCCACTATTGTACATTTGGCGGTGCATCTGGAGAATGGCCAACGAGTATATTTCACCGCGTCGAATGTTGCTCAACGTGCTGAAACTCCTCCAGCGACAACATTGACCAGTTTCTTTGAGATTTGCCAAAGCGATCCGTTTGCAGGAATGTCGCTTTACTCGGAGATGCCACGTTATTACACTTGGAACGCTTCATCGAAGAAATTTCAACGTCGGAAGCAAGGCGATGCGGTTCCAGGTCATCCGGATGTGCGTTCTACTGATGCTATTGGTCGTATTTACACAGTTCATCCGAAGAATGATGAATGCTTCTCTTTGCTGTTGTTGCTGGTGAATCTTCGTGGGCCAACATCATTTCAATCATTACGAACTGTTAATGGTATAGTGTGCCCAACATTTCGTGCTGCATGTCTAAATGCAAAGGTAAATTTGCTTGAAAACGGTGCTCATTGAGACATGACAATCGCTGAAGCGATCATCTCTGCAACTTCAAATCAGATACGCACATTATTTGCAATCATCATTTCGACATGCTTCTCATCGAATCCACGTGACCTGTGGAACAAATACAAGGAAAACATGTCAGAAGACATTTTAAATCGAATTCGTGTCAGTTCAAGAAGTCCCGATCTTGAGGTGAATCAGGAGGTGCATAACCAGGCTTTGCTCTTGATCGAAGACATGTGTTACCTCATGTGCGGCAGTTTGTTAGTCAGGTTAGGAATGCCAGCACCAGATCGTGGAATGAATAACGCATTTATTGGAGAATTGGAACGTGAATATGATCGACATGAATTATACCAGTCAGTTCAAACGATTGTACCCCTGTTGAACCCCCAACAGAAGGAAGTCTATGATACATTAATGAAGGCAATTGATGATGGAAATGGTGGCTTAATTTTTTTGGGATGCCCCCGGTGGAACTCGAAAGACATTCCTCATGTCATTGATTTTGGCCACTGTTCGTGCGAGATCTGACATTGCGGTAGCAGTTGCTTCTTCTGGAATAGCGGACAGCTTAAAATTGCCTCAAAGTAATGAACAACCGACATGTAACATTGCGAAACACTCCGCAATGGCCAAAGTTTTAGTAGCATCTAAAATCATCATATGGAACGAATGCACAATGGCGCAAAATCGCGTATTGGAAGCACTTGAGTGAACATTGAAAGATCTGCGCAATGACTCGAGATGTTTTGGAGGCGCAATGATTTTATTGTCTGGTGATTTCGGCCAAACTCTGCCAGTCATTCCAAGATCGACTGCTGCAGATGAAATAAACGCTTGCCTCAAATCATCAAATCTGTGGCGATATGTGAAGAAACTTCAGCTGGCGGCAAACATGAGAGTTGCATTGCTGAACGATCCATCTGCTGAAGATTTCTCAAAGCAATTGCTGACTCTCGGTAATGGTCGCGTTCCTGTCGACGAATCGAGCGGATTGACTTCATTTGCTCCGAATTTTTGTAATTTCGTCTCATCGAAAGACCAGCTCATCAACAAAGTATTTCCGAATGTCATTGCTAACCTCAAAAATAACAAATGGTTGAGTGAGCGAACAATTTTGGCGGCTAAGAACAAAGATGTTGATGACATAAACTTCGTAATTCAGAATCAAATCGTTGGTACTCTGCATCCATTCAAATCTATTGACTGTGTAAGAAACGAAGACGAAGCCACCAACTATCCAACTGAATTTTTAAACCCCTTGGATGTGCCAGGCTTACCATCGCACAATTTACAACTGAAGGTTGGCTCGGTAGTCATCATGCTTCGAAATCTAAACCAACCAAAACTATGCAATGGAACGCGTTTGGTGATAATAAAACCGATGATCAATGTGATTCACGCGACGATACTCAAAGGAAAATTCAAAGATGAGGAAGTTCTCATTCAGAGGATTCCGATGATCCCAAACGATATGCCCTTTGAGTTTAAACGAATTCAATTTCCGTTTTGTCTTGCATTCGCCATGATGATTAACAAATCACAAGGCCAAGCCTTGAGTGTTTGTGGTCTGAATGTAGAAAATGCATTGTAGGTGGCATGTTCACGTGGCGGCAAACCATCTGCTTTATTTGTTCTTGCGCCTGAGAATGAAACGAAAAATATCGTATATCACAATGTGCTTCAGTGAAGAGAATCAATCCGAGTCAACCAATGCAGCAATATACATAGCTGCAATAAAGCAAATGTCTTGCTGACACGCCATTGAAATACCTCATTTTTGAACTTTTATTGAATTTTTGTTTTCTTTAAATATATTATCCTAATAAACCACTGAACATAATAAATGTTTTGTATTGATTTTGTTACGTTAATAAAACAATAAATTATGTTTAGCTAAAACTTAACACGATATTCATTGGCTCTTAGGCGGTACGAAGTTCGCCGGGTCAGCTAGTTAACTATAAAAATAACCAACTATACAAATTTTGAATTCAATTTAACTAGTATTAAAATAAAATAGTAGTTATTTAAAAAACAACAATAAATTTCGCAAAATAATTTAAATATTTTTATTTATATATTAAAGACAAACTGACTCACAAAATTGAGTGTGAACGATCATTTTTCTATATTAACATATTAGAGAAAGCTATTTGAATTTTTTTGCATTAACTATAAAAACTAAGAAGTGTGTGATTTGCACAAGATCGGTATTACAAATAATTTTTATTTATGCATTAAAGACAACTTAACTTACACAATTGAATGTGAACGATCATATTTTTATGTTAATATATTTAATAAAGCTATTTGAATCTTTTTTGCATTAACTATAAAAATTAACTACTAGTAAATATTTTATTTACTGTTTACGAAGGGCACATTTGGGGTATACTTCAAATAACCATTAATTGATAATAAAATAATAAATATGAGGTTTAAATAATTTATTAACGAAAAAGCTATTTCATTTGCTTGCTCACATACTAATTTATTAAAATAATAATTCTAATATTTTTAAATACTGTACGATATGCACATTTGGTATAATACTTCAAATATATATATATATATATTTATATATAAAATTCGATTATCTCATATTTATAGATGATAAAAGATTAACAAAGACGCATGTCTGGCTCAAGTGGTTGAATACCCACTATTGTTTGTTTAGTTATGTACTCATTTAATAAAATGGTAATATGAGTATGTCAAATACTGTTTATTATATGCGTATTTGCTAAAGTAGTTCAAATAAATACAAATTTTCATTATCTCATATTGATGAATGATAAAAGATTAACATGAATTTTAAATTATTTATCAACGAAAAATGGCTATTTTATTTTCTTGCTTATGTACTAATTTAATAATTAAGTAATGCGTTTTTAATAAAACGTTAAGTAGATTACTTGAAAATTTTGAATAAAATAATTTATTAACTTAAAATTTACCATATTATGTACTTACTTATGCACTAATTTAATTAAATATTAATCCTAAAATCGTCTCTACTGGCACTAATTGTTTTGGGGGCACTAAATGTTTATGGGGGCACTAAAAGTTTATGGGGCACTAAATTGTTTAAAATCTATAGGTCGGGGTCGGTTGTTGAACATGAAGCATCCTGAACAGGTGGCCGCAACTGCCACCGAACTGTCGCCGCATCAAAGTCCTCATCGGAGGACACAGCATCCAGAAACAATCTCCTCCTAACATTGTTGAAATGTTGTTGGGGTGGTTGTTGCAGCTGTTGGACGGGTTGTTGTTGCAGCTGCAGGACGGCTTGTTGCAGTTGTTGCAGCTGGTCGACAGCTTGTCGCAGCTGCTGGACGGTTTGTTGCAATTGTTGTTGCAGCTGCTCAACCGCTTGTTGCAGCTGCTCGACGTCTTGCGGTTGCCCGACGGCTTGTTGCGGCTGCTCGCCGAGATGTTCAGGCTGCTCGAGGGGTTGTTGCGGCGGCTCGAGGGGTTGTTGTGGGTTTAACCCCACGGGAAATCCCGCAACAATCCTGACGTTTCTGCCTTCCAATCGCAGAAAACGCCCATGCCAAAACGCATTATTGTTGTCCATAATAAATTAAATACACACTATAAACACTATGAGAATAAAATAAAATAAAATTACGTATAAATATAAAATTAAAACTTATGTAGATGATAACACTATGAATATCAAACTTATTATGGCAACTGTTTTATAACACCATACTCATCTTCCCCAACCTACGCGAAGGTGTAGCCCATGTGCAAGGATATGGCATTGTATCTGACCTCCAAATCCCTACCCCCTCCTATTGACCTTAACACGCCCCTTCGTAT